>JANHQD010001950.1:0-45148 GCA_024721195.1 Marasmius sp. AFHP31
AACCGTACAAGCTGTCATGGTCACGAACATGAATGACACGCCCCACTCCCACGTTTCTCCTGGGTCTTCCTCCCACCACCACAGCCAGAGAAGACCCTCGACCTCACCAGGTCTTCCCTCTTCCTGGCGCCCTGATTCTCTACCTGTTTTTGTATTCGATTCGCCGCCCATCCCTGGGGATCCTGATTATCAAGGACAGCCATTACCTGTACATCACCATCACGCGAGTAACGAGGTTAACGACGACAACGAGCCTTCGGGAAGCATTTTGAACAGCAATCAAGCTCAGCCGGCAGCAACGGAGACTCAGACAGCAGTACCGTTTACCGACGACAGCCAACAGCAACAACAGCCAGAGCAACAGCAGGATTCTTCGTACCTACGCACGGCTCGCAGTAGGAATTTTAATACCCCAGCACCATACTCGACGACAACTTCTGCGAGGACGTCCTATACCCGTGTTGACCTTGCATTGGATTCAGATTTACATTCTGGAGAAATGGATCAGGAGAATCGTAACGATGGCGTAGAGAGAGCACACGAGCGGGAGGAGCAGCAGAATGAATTGCGGTCACCAGAACACCCTATTACCACTACACAATCATCAGAACATCCACAATCACAACAGAACCAGACACAACAACCTTCGGAAGCTCATGAATCGGAAACACAACCCACAAGTGCTCCTGCACAACCCCCGCAACCGCAGACGCCACAGGTCTACCTGTGTTTCTTGTTAATATCGGGTAGACGGAGAGTAATGTCATTCGAGCCAGAAACGACGGTGGGAAGGGTGAAAGAGTTGGTGTGGAATGCATGGCCTGGAGGTGTGTTTTTCAGGTTTCTCTGAATGTCAATTCCTGTACTGATCTTTTCTTTCTTTGTGTTCTATTGACGACACGCCAGATGCACAAGACGAGCAACCGCCTACACCCTGGCATCTACGACTACTATACCTAGGGAAGATACTACAGGACGACGATACCCTCAAGGGTACGTAACCTATCACTTCGGCTCATTCCAGTTTGCTTACTGCCAAACCAGGTTTATCCTTCCCAATTCACACTCCGACGCCCTCAACAGCTACAGAGCCCTCACAACCACCGGCACCGACGATTGTCCACCTCTCCATTCGACCATTTGGTCCAGGAGCGCCTACGGCGGACGACGCGCTCAAGAAAAAGAGAAAGTCGTTGAGGATTGGGATTGGAAGGTGGGGGTCGACGACGGGGGCTGGTCCCGAAGAGAGTGCCCAACGACCTTCACAGCCTACTGGAGCGTCAGCGAACGTGGACGATGCCGGCCGGAATGGGGCCGGGTGTTGTGGGGGGTGCATCATATCGTGATACAACCGACCGAGCTAGGGTTTTGAGATCTGAGAGGTCGACCCTGGTCGACCAGGCTTGGTTCAGGTCATGGAATTTGGACACCGACGACTGTGGAATGCGGGCTGTGGATTTTTTACTGGTGGCCGTACCACTGATCCCCACGTTTTGGGGTCACCCACGCTCAACTTGGAAAGGAGGGTGTGACACCACGATTACGGAGTAGCGAGCAGTATATACAGGTTCACAGTACCCTATCTTTTATTTCTTGCTGCTATATATGGGGTTGTTCGAGTGAACAGGAACGCTCGGCATGGCTGTCTCTGCCTGGACTACCAGACGTGGCGGAGATTCATATGATCTTGGCGGCGTGAGACAGTATTTGAGCCCTCCCTTAACAACGCTGCAGCCCCTCCGTTCGAAAAACTCCTTTCGAGACCAATTTGAACGCCTTTTCGAACTTTCAACTCTGCACTTGCATCCTAGAGGCCACACTGTCACAAGTCGGGATTCAAACGTGGAAACTTGAATAGTACTCTGCGGTTGGTCAAGTGCGGCGTCACGCAAGTAGTGTGGCGAATACGGCGGCGCTTGTGGAATACTTCTGTATATTCAAAATTACGGTCGCATCACTTGTACCTCTGCCGTCTCCTCGCGGTTCTTATTCTTCCATTCCCCAGATTTTCATCGTCAAGACGGACTTCGGATTTATCACCACGTAGATGGTTTATCCCACTCAGCATCGATATTTCCGGGCATACCCAAGGTCCCGGGTTCGTCTGTTCGCACCACCTCCAATCCAATGTCAAGCCTCCCATATTCTGCACTACCCTCATCCTTTCCGAGTCTTGTCTCGGCATCCGGAGAGAATCAAAGATCCTCCACACATCTCTTCGCAAAAACTGCCCGAGATGAACTCGAATCGTCTTCAAACTCGTTCCCCGTCTCTTCATTGCAAAGTCAAACAAAATGTCGGCATATTCAGGATCACATCTCCCTATGCTGAGCTCCTCTAATCGGGGACATAATAGTAAGTCGACCGCCTGTGAATCGACGTTTAACCGGGGCGGCGAAATCTCTTGTAGGATTTGATCCAGCCAGTTCCTCTTCCAGGCCAGGAGGTCCTGGTCATCCCTGGGTTCCGGAGGCAGTTCCCGGGGTCCAAATTTCGTCTTATTCTCTCTCTCAGGAAGCTATACCCCAGATTAATCCACTCGAGGGTTTCTGGCAGCTGTCGGAGGACGTTTATGATTTTTTCTGCCGCCACTACGCGAGGGTTGAACATTTCGAAGTGGGTAAGCGGGCACTGGGAACGCCGAAGGAGGTTCTCAAAGGGTACTCCTGCAGCGAAATTACCGACGCTATCGACGTCTGTCCCGTTGTGGAAAGTCACAGACAGCTTCTTCAACAACGAGGGGAGGGTGACGCTATCAAAGGTTTGTATGACGCCTGGCAAAAACACTGTGTTGGACTCGGGGACCATCATAACTTGCGGGATGTCTATGCTATGATCCACACGGAAGACTGCAGGTTGGAAAACGGTTTCACAGAATACGATGCGGAGTTTCTGAAGGCTAAACCACTGAATGGGATGAGTGCTGGCGGCGATCTCAGCGAAGGCGCCACAGGCATATAATATAAAAATTTTAAAAAATAAAGTAGTTTTGCATTGGTACCGCGGCCAGGCGCCACTGCGAAACGTGATGCCAAGTGTGTTCAATAAGTGGCATTTGGCTGCGAGAGTCTGCATGAGTTGACTAGGGTGTAGTGATGAGTCAAATATGGGAGCTGTGATGGTGAGCTCGGTTAGGTGGTGCCAGGGGGGTCGAAAGGGAGAATGGTGCTGAGGATATTTGGCTACGGTCTAGCCAAAGCCGTTGGAGGCAGTGTGAGCGGGTAAGGAGATTTACGATAGCGAAAAGGGAGGAGTGGTGGTCCCCATCGATGTAATATGTTGGCTGTCCTCCACGTCGAAATAGGCTCGGTGTCAAGCTATACAGTGACTCCAGAGATGACAGGGAGCTCGCTGGTATTCTCTCAAACGGAGTGAGGTCCAGAAATTCGGCTCCATGGCCAAAAGCGACTGTTGCCCACCGACGACAGTACTGTGCGAGAAGCTCGGTAATCTCTATTCTTTGGGCGTTCCAAGCCTCCTCCGATGTAATCGATGGTCCATTCTGGAGCGCTAAATCCCGGGGACAATGCGACTCCTGGGCCCCAAGGGAGATAGTGAGTGGAAGTGACCCTGACCTATCGAGCCAGGCCTTGAGACCTTCCTTTCTCCCACGCAGCTTCGCAATGTAGTCCTTGTCGAGCATGGTCATGGATGGTGCTGGGAGCCAGATATGTATGGAAGTCCAAAGGTTTGGAGTACTGAGAGCAATCTCCCGCCATAAACGACAGACGGTAGTGAGCAAGAGGGGGGCGTCTTGCATCGTGCGCGTGCAAAGACCGAATGGGTTGTTGGGAAAACATTCGGTAAATATCAATCCCCATATATCGGTTGGAACTCGACGGGATGGTGAAAGAAGGACACGATGAAGATCGACAAATCGTTTCAATGTTTGTCGCTTGGCTTGTAGTCGAGATATTTCTTCGTCCAATCGGCGAACCTGTTCTTCTGGGTCTTCAATAAGACTCCGGATGGAGTGTCGCTCCACGCTTGAGGGAGCATAATTCGTGTTCAACATACGGGCGAAAGGCGACTCGAAATCGACATTCATATCGTGTCCTGTGAGATGATGCTCAAGTTTCGACCTTGAATTACGCTCGAAACAGACGAGTACTTGCTCACCTTTGAGTTTCTTCAGGGTAAAAACACCTCCCTACAGTCAAGGCGAGGTGGATGATGATTACTTCGATCTGATATTTCTACAGTGAGAAGCATCCCGTTACAACGAGGCTGTGGGATGATTGGACGGCCCACTCAGGAGTCACATGGGGGACGAGTCATGACTAGGCATTGGCAACGACCAGGACTGACGATGCCCAATTTTCTAGATCCCTTTAGCGCTTGCCCTTGTAATCAGAAGGGCCACTTCGAGGTCTCTTGAGGACTCATGCGGAACCACACGGCGATTCGAGGGTTGAAAGTCTTGTCCAGCCGTGGGAAGAAACTGGCATTTCGGGACGATAGAAGCACGTGCATTTGTGGGGTCTGATGGGTCCAAGCTTTCGAGTCTTCGAGAATCGAATACAATTTATCCACCATGTTCATCATGTAAGCGGCCCGCATCTTTCCCTTAAATTATGCCACCGCACAACACGAACGTGTTTCAGGACATTGATTACAATGTCCGCAATGCTCCATAGTGTATAGTGAGGTAGGTGCTGTCAGTTGAGTTTCAATCATTGATGATCACTGCCCGCTATAGACTTTTCTCCGCCCGGCATTGTGGACATACTGTGGATCAATATCAATACACGCACGCCAGCAGGATCTGAGTAAAGTACAAAAGCCATAGCATGACGATTACTGACCCTAAGCGGGTCTTCTTTCCCTTTTCTTCCGTCCCTTCGCTTTTTTCCTTTTTCTTTTCGTCGCGCGAGCCGCACCATTCTGAGCCTTGAAGGCCTTTTTTTGAATGGGCATGAATTCAACCATCAGTTCAGGATCTATATTAACATCACCAGGTGCGTGCCAGAACTTTCTAACACTCGGAAACTTAAAACTAAGCCGTGATGTATGAACCTCAATGGGTGCAGTTGCCAAAAGAGACCATGATATCAATCTCGTTTACCTCTTCATGGGATTCCAGCTCTTTGGCTTATTTGGGGCGCTGCTCACCTTGCTCGCGGCTTTCATCTCGTCTGTGAAGAGATATGGGTCATGGTACAGCTTCATGGTATCGTGGGTTATATCGAGCATCTCGTATACACTGTTGTTCTTTGGAGGCCAATTGAAGGAGCACAAGCCACCCCTGGGACTTTGTATGGCTCAGGCATCCCTGATTTATGCCGCACCTCCACAGTGCGTTTGCTCCCTTTTCTATTCGCGCTTCGTTACTGACGGTTCCCGCTTCAAGTACTGCTGCCTCAACTTTGGGTTTGGTCGTTCAGGTGAATGGCCGAAGCACCACGGAACTTGGTTCGTGTGACTGATGCTCGACATAGATCTGGTTCAGCGTTCGTGAAGGACTCGGAAAAAAGCCTTTCTCAGGGCAGAGGATATGGACCCGCGTGGTTCGTTTTCATTCATCCTGATGTTGACCTCTACTCTGAGAGCTGACCTACACTCGGATGTGTAGTTGCTTTTCGTCCCCTGGATCCTTTGGGTTTTGATAGTCATTGAATCCTTAACGGTAACGAGATAACTCCCTTTGCCGACACGGCTTTATACCCACATTATCCTGTTTAGATCGCGGCTTTGAACCTAAAAACCGTCAAGAGGACTGGGAGCGGCATGTATTGCAACACCAAGATCATCATACCGTAGGTCATACCATTGACCGCCTTCCCACTCGTTTCATCTAATGCACATTCCAGTGGGAGAATTTCTGCCGCCCTCGTATCCATCATCTTGATTCCGGCTGTCATCGTTGAAGGTGCGTGCAGTCTCCTATTAGTATACTTATGGACGCGACTGATATTCCCACTCGAAATGTTCACAGTCATCATCATCCTCTCCATCCGCAAAAAATGGAAATCACTAAGGGAGCAAACCGTTGCTTCTCTGGCGATTCGAGTGACTTTATTCGTCATCTTTGGGTTCTTTGCGATCGTGTGAGTAGGCTTCTCTTATCCTCGAGCAAAGTACAACCCACTGATTTACGTTTCTATAATAGCCTTTCAGTGACCTTTACGTTCATGGTACAGAAAGGAGCTGAACTGAATATCGTCGTGTCAATCAGTGAGTGAACGAGTCAATTCCTTGCTTCCTCGCTGTTTAGGGGGTTTCCCGGCTTCTCTCTCTCGCATTCATCTAACATACATTCAACTGACACCATTTCGAACTTGGACAGTACCGGTCGCTGCCATTCTGATATTCGGGACACAAAAAGTTCGTCAAACTCAGGCTCCTAAGTTTGCTAAATCTAATTCATTACGCATAGGACTTGATGAACGCGTGGATGTTTTGGAGATGGCGAAAACGAAGGCTCGAAGCGATGGAAGCGGAGGCAGCCCAAGCAACGATTCCGAACGGATCGGCGCCTGCACGGAGAGTACTGATAGAGTAAAAAACCGACAGCGGGGTCAACGGACAGCCAGGTAGATCTGTACTATAGTCATGAATTCACGGTTTATTCAAATGTACAAGGGTATTCGCCGCCGTCGATCGATCCAACTCTAGCCGTTCCGATGCCACTGCCAGCTGGAGAGGAACCCGATAGTCGCCACACACAAGTAGACTGTCCGCGACAATGCTGGCGAAATACGTCCCTTCATTAGACATGTCAGTTTTGGCTAGTTAGTGGAGCACAGCTCTGAGCTCGTGGCTCGTCTCGCCGACGGATAGACTACGGAGTTAGTTAGCCTCTTCTCCGTTCTCCGTCTCGGAGAGCGATAGATGCGTAATTAAAGGCGATGCCTTTCTTGCGTATCACTTTGAACGCGGCGTGGGCACGAGGCTTTGATGAGAGACGAACGAAAAGAAAACACGCCGGAATTTCAGACCACGTCATGTTAAACGGATTATTCTCCAGGTATAGGGATACGGTACTGAGAAAGAAAGGAAATCCGACATTTCCAGGGTCCTGGGTACATACAACACTCCAGATGGTGTAAGCGGGAGAAGAACAAGAACGAGAACGACATACGAGACGTAGAAAACGAAAGAACGAGAGCGTAGATTACCCGACACTGATCGCAATTACGACGACTCCTTGTCCTTGTCCTTGTCTTCCTCCTTCGTCTCTGTCTTGGACTCTTCCTCCTCCTTTGCCGGTTCTGAGGGTGCAGCAGTATCGGTCGTGGTAGTGGTGGAAGCATCCGTGGCGGCGCCGAAGTCTACGACCTTGACATCCTCCTCTTTGCTGTCCTCCTTTTTATCTTCGGATACTTGGCTAGTCTCCGCATCCGTATCCGCAGCCTTCACATCCTCTTTTGCCTCTTCCGTTGGTGTTTCCTCAACGACATCGTTCCCACCCTCGATTTTTGTCTCCTCCTCCGGCGCCATGGTTTCTGCCGATGACGCGCTGGATTCTACCGCTTCCGTCGCTCCAGCTTTTTGATCCTGAGCCTCTTCCCCTGCGGCTTGTTCCTGAGTCTCAACGGATTCAGATTGAGCCTCCTCGACAGGTCCATCCTCCGATCCCGACTTGGCCTTAACAGGGACCTCACTCGAAGCGATCTCAGCTTCCACAGATTCTCCTTCCGAAGAGGGGGGAACAGTGGTCGACGACGAAGGTGTTACCTCAGGTTCCTCGACTTTATCTGCCTCCGGAGCCTCTACGTCCGAAGGCGTGGTAGCAGGAGCATCGTCCTGTTTGACGACCTCAGCATCTTCCTTTACCTCCTCCTCTGCCGCCTGCTCGGTCGGTTCCACTGAATCTGGCGCTGTGGTAGTAGCAAGGGGTTCGGATTCGGATAGGGACGCAGAGGAAGAGGAAGTTTCTGACTGTGAGGACGACGTATCGAGAGATTCGGCATCGGGGATTGAAGGGTTAACAGGAGGTGAAGAAGGTTCTTTATCCTCTTTTTGGGGATGTAAAACCATGGTATCGGTGCGACTTCTGCCTGTTCGGGCGAAGCCTGAGCCAGGAGGTGAAGGTGAGGTGGAGGTTGAAAGACCGGGAGGACCTCCCCCGGAGGCAAGAGAAAGTTCGGGATCGAGAGGAGAGTCAGATGAGTGTGTTTCTTTGGGTTCAGTTTGGGCTGGTTCCTCACGCTCTGGAGGAGGAGCTCTAGACCATGTGGGGTAGGCTTGTTCGTAGGGTATTTCTTTGCCTAGAATGACTTTTCCACCTGGCCGGTCGCTCTCAGTGTCTTCGAGGGGTCCTCCTCGAGTCTCGTATGCGCTGGGTTCGCCACTTCCTGGGATGACAAGGAACTCTCTTGGGACCAAACCAAAGCGGTCGGTCAACCTCAAGAACCTTTTGTAGAGCGATGATTCTGCCTCTGCCTGCTCGAAGACTTCTCTGTGATGGTAGTACGCGTGCGCGAAGACTCTTCCCAGTCTACGGGCCAGAGAAGAGAAATGTCGGTGAGATGTTTGGGGTATCGCGAGACGAGAAGGAAAAGCACGAGGTGAGTTGAGAAGGGCTGTTGCGGAATCTATGGTATGGAGAATATAGTCTATCGCACAACATTGCTGGCAATAAAATCAGAAACATCAGCAAGAGACGCGGAAATGAAGCAAAACTTTTCGTACCTCCATAGCACCGTCGTTTCCGTGAGCAACGCAGAGATACAACCATTCCCCAGCCTTCATTTCTGGGCAACTAGCGCGATTGCACTCCTGTTGTAGCATCGTGATGAGCGGATGAGAAAGGTCTTGTGCAAGACGGCGCAAATGCTCGTAAATCCAGCAATATTCGTCGACGGTCGCGTCTTTGACCTCCTTTCCCTCAGCGGGTGTCGAGGCGTCATCTATCTTCTCTTCTGTAGGCTTCGTGTCGTTTTCTTTGGGTTCAGTACTCGACTTGTCATCCTTCGCAGCCTTGCCCGGGATTTCTATTATTCGTTCCACGTCGTGCACATCCGAGCGTATTAGTAGTGAGATATATTCTTGAAGCTGGAAGGCACTGTCCAGCGAGCTGAGCTGAGGCAACGACTTCACAGGGTAAAATGAAGAGATCCTAGAACCGCGAAGTGGCCGTTGCATTGTAGGTGAGGGTCGTCGTAGGTCGTGCGAATGTTCGTGGCAGCCCCTGTAAAGATCGTTGAAGATGAACGTCGACCACGGCGGCGAAGTTAGCGTGTACGACGTGGAACACGATGCTGACCAGCTTGACGGTGGTTTTGCTGCCGCCGTCACCGGCGCCTATTTCTCTTTTGTCACGTGCTAATCGAACAGGAATTCCCATGGGCTATACCGTTACGACGCGACGCGCTTGGGCCTTGGCTCAAGCTTGCGACATCTTGACTCTTGATTCTCATCACCGCAACAGCGAGAGATAGACTCGCTTTCTTATCGGATTAGCTACTTGCCCTGCTCGGACTTGCTCTAGTCACTGGCGGCGGCGTGCTGGCCGACCTTTTGTTCGGCGTTCTTGGTATCCAAAATACCCGCTGTCGAGCTAGAGCTACTGAGAGGAAAAGTTACAGCATAACTTTTTACGGTTGCGTTACGGCCACGAACGTGACAAAATCAAGATATTTGTGGAAATCATCGTGTAACCAAGAAACCAACCCTGAAATCGTGGAATCGTGGTTCTTTTTCCGTAATATTTCACCTGCAGACGGTTGACACGGTTGACCCAAATTCCCAACCAAAACCCTCGCTCGAACCACCATCATCTCTGGTACTCCAGCAGGGCAGCAGCTAAGAGCCTCGCTCTCCTGGTGGCGTTCGAACGGAAATCTGTAGAAAGCGCGTTCTGGGCGCCTACTGGCACAAATCGCAGATCTGAACCGACGAGGCACTGCACTCGACAAAAAAAGTGGTTCGTGAGTTGCTCTGGTGCCTTTTCGCTCTACGAAACTTCGTTCTCATAATCTGTAATTGCAGATATTAGTCTCATTTCCTTCCATCAACCCCGATACCGATTAGCCTAGCACCGATAGACCGAACCCGCACAAACCTCACAAGATGGCCAAGCTGACTGTTCAGATTCCCTCTACCACTTATACCTACAACCAACCTTCGTCTGCTGGTCCCAGCCCACTCCCATCTTCTGGTTCTGCAGTCGACGTGTCTACCTCAGCGACAAAGAGCTCGACATATCCTTACTCTCATTCACCGCCCTCTCCGTCATCAGGATCGGACACGGACTCTATGTTAAGCCTTGAATACGCAGACACCCCTTCCTCACCGTATGCCCGCTACGGTGCAAGTGAAAACTATCACGGAGGGTATGATGGTTAGTACCGACACGCTATTGACGCGGTTCTCATGCTAATACCCGAACGCTTTGAACCCCTTTGGACCCTTTCAGAACGGAACTCGAATCCACACAAACGTTTAGCACCCGAATCCACGTGGGGACACGGTTCTGGGCCCATACAGTATCTGCAATCAGCTCTATCTTCGGATTCCTGGGCCTCTCGTGCCAGTTACGAGTCCTCTTCGGGGGCATTGTCATTTGCTGGTCGAATTCAGGGTTAGTCTTCCCTTCTACCCGTTTCTTTGGTTGTAAACCTAAATACCTGCTTCTTGTAGCCGATGGACATGACGGTACATCTAACTTATCGCTACCAAACCCACATCCTCCTCCTTCGAAATTTCCTCCAAGCCCGTTGTCTAACCAGACGAATCCCCTTTGTCCACGTACACCCTCTGCTTCTTCGAATTCGTCAAAATCTACCTCCTCGGCCTCGTCCAATTCCAATGCTTCCTACATTACGTCCGCATCGAGTATGAGCACCGTGGACCACCTAAAACCCCCATCCGGTCCACGAGGATTCCCATCAAGAACACCTAGTCCCTTAGGTGAAAGGCGAGGCAAGACTCCCTCCCCATTGTCTTCGAATGCAGCGTTGTCCTCTCCGGGAAATCGCAATCTATCGCATCGTACATCCTCCCCATCACCTCTTTCGTCATCCTTTTTCACCGCTGGTGAGTCCCAGGCACCACCAGTGCTCGATTCAGGAACAGGGCGCGAAGGCCACCCTGGTACATTCTCCTCTAATCAAGCTGCGAGGTTACCCAGCAACCACTTGAACGAACCACGCGGTCGCTCAGATGAATCTAACCCATACCGTTCCATCGGAATGCAGCGCAGCGAGTCTCCCGACCCGATCGACGATACGCCGAAAGCCAATAGCAAAATCCGACTCGTAGGCAATGGTCATTCACGCACCGAAACGCTTCCTCTGCCTATGCCCAGCCCAACGAGAGCCCGTAACCCGAATATCTTTCCTCCCATACAACAACCAAACCCGCAAGCTCTCGCGCCTCGATCTCCTACGTATTCGTCCGCACACTCTGACTCTGCTGGTCAACAAGTTACACGCTCCGATCATGAGCTAAGTGTCCCCCAAAGCCCACCTGCACGCCCTAATTCCCGTAGTGGCTCCCGGCTCCCGGTTCCTCCAACACTGATGGCTGCTCATCACCGAAACTCCTCATCGACATCTCTAGTTTCAACTATGGGTGGGTATACCGGTGGCGTTTCAGGAGGCATGGCGGGAAACAGACCTCTCAGTGGTAGTTTTGGCGACTTAACTTTCGGAGGACGAAGTCCCACGAGCCCGACGTCTCCAGGCTTTGGGCACGGAAGAGCGGGTTCAGGCTCTGGGCATTTCAGCGGCGCATATGAGGACAACGGACTTGGAGTCGAACAACACCGCACCGGTTCATCCGGAGCTTCATGGGGAGGGTATCCGCCTTCCATGCCTACGGGCTTGGAGCACCACCGTACCGGCTCTTCGTCGGGTCATGGTCACCGAAGGACTCCATCTGGTGGATCTTGTGTACCCGCTACCGCATTCGAGGGAGCAGGAGCGACCGGGCTCTTACCTCCTCCATCACGCAGGGCCAGTCACGCTCGGAGCCATTCCTACGACCATATACCTCAACCACATCATCAGGAGAAGGAAGAGGAAGATGATACGATTTACACGGGATACGGAGGTGTCAGGAGACGCGTTCCGAGTACCTCCCCGTCGTCTACAACTACTTCGTTCCCACAATCTCGGCCTTTACCTGTCCCTGCCCCCCACCACCCGAGTCGGAGCAGCACAAGCTTTGTTACAGCTCCTTCGCGGCCTTATTCGGCTATGGGATATCCGTACGCAGCTAGCTTTGCTCAGTCGGAAGCACACTTGAGGAGCCAGAGCACGGGCGGGTTATCGATGGCTGCAGGGGATCCTTCTTACTTCGTCGGAGCTCAGAGCACGGGCTCGGCCACATCGTGGGTTGGGAGTCAACCCACGGGAGCTTCTGCCATCCCGGCTAGTGCTATTTCCGATTCTCGGCTCAGTTCCCCGACCTCCCCCTCGAAGCCGAAGAGTCCTGCCGGGACGAGTCCAGGGTCTGGGAGAAGGAAGCTGACTAAATCTTCATCCGACAAGGATAGGTCGCTTTCTCCATCCAAGGGGGACGTCTCACCCACGAAAAGCGGAGGATTCAAGCTGTTTGGCAAAAAGAAGGATAAGGGCATCGTGAACGGAGATGGCGTGTTCGTGGCTGGTATCGGCGGTACCGTTCCCTCCCCCGAGAAAAAGGAGAAGAGGTCTTCGTCCCCGCTCAAGAAACTCGGACTGACTCTCAGGTCTTTGTCGCCTAAGAAGGGGCAGGATTCCCCGACGAAGCAGCCTGAAGCCTTGCTCTGGTCTGCTCCCTGAATGACTCGTCACAACCATACCCAATTTTTTTTGTCTCATCTGGGACCACGAATACACGTATGAACTTGTTGGACACTGTAATTGCACCCTGCAGTCGGACTGTATTTACTCAGGCCGTTGTAAATATTCTCGGACTATATACTTACCATACCCCAGTCTCTTGTGCTCGCAAAGTTGTATTTATCGTGATACAATAGATTTACATAGTTCAATGTCCATCACAAAAGTAGTAGCCATCAGAGCTTCACCGGCAAAGAACCCCCAGCCACTCGTTCTCCAAAGATAACCGAAGCCGTAGCTTCTAATGCCTCTGCAGTATACTCGCTACTGGCCAGGTGTGCGTATGGTGCTGCTAGCACGACTCCATCCAGGTCATACGGTGTGCTCGATGACAAGACCGCGAGTTTGGGAGGGTTTTGACGAATGACTTGCTCGAGAGCAGCGATTTGCCATCGTCCTCGATCAGCATTTCGCAAGACGAAGACGACTTGTTCTGCACCATTCAAGACGTCCACGTTAACCTCTGTTGGATTCGCCTTTGGATACACAACATGGGCCACCGTTCCGGCTCTTGCCTTGACTGAGGATGCGAAAGATGTGAAGAACTCCCCTGCCGTATTCCTCACTTGACCGCCCTTTGTCCGAAGAACGCCCTCTGCATCGTCAACAGCCTTGTTGTAGCTCTCGTTCTCGGGAGTATAGACCACCGTTTTCGTCCTTTTGAACGGCAGGACCGTGTCCGCGTCCTGTATGATGACAGTGCTCTTTCCATAAGCCTCTTCGCTAACTCTCTTGCTCTCCAGCTTCGCCTTGCCCCACTCCTCCTCAAAATCACCGGAACCTTCTAATGCCCTCTTCCACGGATCGTCTCCAAAGACAGCTTCCTTCAATCGCTTAATCCTCTCCCCACCCTTCCTGATATCCTCCATGGTAATCCTACCACTCTCGACTGCCTCCCAGACCTTCTTCACAGAAGCCACATGCCTAGCCATGGTATGACACACCATGGCGATATCAGCACCGGCCTCAAGTGCTCGAACGACGCCTTCCTCCGTTCCACAACCACCACTCCACCCCGATTCGCGATCAGCGTTCGCACCGATGCCTTGGGCACCATCATCGTCCTTCGTTGCAGCGATAGCATCCATCTCAAGACAGTCAGTAACGACAACACCCTTAAATCCCATCTCCTCCCTAAGCAGTCCGCTTGTGATGGTCTTGGAGAGCGAACACGGTTCGTCGCTGCCGGTGATGTTGGGTAAAGCATGGTGGGAGGTCATGACCGTGAGCAGATCGTTTTTGTTATGATCAAAAACATGCTGAAACGGTACAAGTTCGACTTGAGAAATGGCTGCTTTGTCTTTCATGATCTTAGGTAAGGCGAGGTGCGAGTCGACATGGGTGTCACCGTGGCCTGGGAAATGCTTTAGGCAGGGAGCTATGCCCGAGTTTGAGAGCCCGCGTGCTGCTGCTGATACGAACTGAGCAACTCGATGGGGGTCTGGATAGACAAAAAAGTGGTGAGTACTTGAATTTGAAGCCAAGGGAAGCACATACCGTCGCCGAAGCTTCGGACGCCAATTACTGGGTTACGCTTATCGATGTTGATGTCCGCGACGGGTGCGTAAGTCCAGTGGACGCCTAAAAGACTCAGCTCCTTCCCAGAGGCAGCGTATACCTGCTCTGTTAGGGACTCGGAGCCTGTTGCTGCCAATGCCATCGCGCCGGGGCTAGGAAAACAGATGTTTAGTTTACCAGGGTGGCTCATAGAACGAACGATCACGCACAACTGGGTGACTGCACCGTTTCGACTGAATGCAGACACGAGACCTATAGAAATGACATCAAAAGATTCCACAATGTTCTCTCAAAAGAAGGTTATACGACTTACCATTCTCCTGATCTGTTCCGATTAGCAGAGGCATTTCATGACCGACACTGCGCGCACGTTGTTGCAGATCTCGTATCAACCCTTTGGCCTGTATAGCATCCCGGACGTTCCTCTTCATGAAAATGACATTCCCAAGGTAGTATGGTGCCCCAATGAGGGTCTTGATGTCGTCCGAAAGTTCTTGCTCGTGAAATCCGAAGATGAAGTGCTATCAGTATCAGGTACTCAATTTGAATTGGTTGATGACGCGAGATAGCGAGCTACGAACCTGACCTATTTCCTTCTTGATTTCCTCCGTTAACTGCATTGGTGCCATTTGAGAACTTGAAGCTCAGACTGATAGTAGCCAGCCTTAGAGAACTGCAGTCTGCCGAACTAGAAGAATGGCTATGATGTCAGATCCTTTGGGTCCCAGGTTCCCACGCACCATATAAAGGTACAAATTTTGAGCGCCCCGGCGGCGGTTGTGTAAATCGCTTTGTTCTAGTTCACGACTCCACCGGTTCAGTTTTGCAGACTCTCGCTCTGCAACCACTACGCCAAAGTGCTTGATCTTGCGGGAGTTACTTTTACTTCCATCGGAAGGCCGCAAAATCCAATCCAAGGTCAACGAATCGGCTTGAGAACGCTCATCAGAATGGTGAATCGCTACGCAGCAGGATGTATCATAGATTTTCCGTGGAAGGAGAAGACAAAAACCTTCAATTGGGCCGATTCTGTTCAGCTCTGCAAAACTACATTACGCAACAAAAATATTGGGCGGTACAAGCGCGAGTCGTTCCGTGGCGCACGACAAGCCATTTCTCCAGAGTTACTCAGTATCCCCTTGCTCAGGATTAGACGTCTCATCATTTGTTATCTCCCTGCTGGAAAGGCCACAGACGAACACCGTCTTGCCAACGCCGTTTCAAATTTCAACTCTCAGTACATGATCTGCGTCAATTCTACGATTCAGCCTTTCTGGTGGTGCACAAGTACACATCGGTTCTCCTCGCACAAAAGAGGTCCAGTATCATGATCATATTACCCACATCCAAGGCCAGATTCTCAAAACCCTTCTCCACTGTGCACCTCGACCTTCCTGTTGGCCTCCGCTGTACTCAATCCACAACGGGATTTTGGCCGTCTTATATTGAGACCCTGCTATTGTCACTGTGAGGGGGTTATTGTTGATCTGACTCGACGTGCTTCGTCGTCCTTTTCTCCATGAATGCCTGTTTCAAGACCTTAAACTGGTGAATGTAATGTTTTTGGCTTTTTGACCAACGTCAACGTTTGTGGGCCATCCTCTCCCGAGGGTCAATGGTACCTCTCATGGTAGTACAATCAACGCTAGTTTTCACTTTCGAGTCCCTAGGCATAAGAACCTTCATCTGTGTTCGAAGGCCACGTCGCTCGCGGCCATCCCTCCCGGCGGTCACTACCTCAATGTCCGATGATCCAACTCCCACAGCTAGCACCAACTATGTTGAAGTTCCGAGTGACGGACGTCGAGCGCTGAGCTGTCTGGTGTTTCTCCGAACACTGACAGAAATGGTGACATAGAGGCAACTCTTCCCGTCATGGTGAAGCCATGGTAAGTAAGGCAGAGACATATGCAGTCCCACGCAGCTCTCAATCAGCAAAAAGAGGCATAAAACATGTCGGAATCAGCGGTAAGTATCTAAAATTGGGGACGCGAGGAAGCATACTGTTCATCAACTGTTCATTGGAACTTGCTGAAACGCGTAAGAACGCCGGCGGGAGCAAGGCCGGCAATTCTAGCCAAAGCAACGTGACTTATCGGATCGAGATCATTGATCATCTGCTCGGTAATTGCCGGTTCGGGAACAGCTTTTGAAAAACCCCAAATCGTAACTCAACCTCTTACAATCATCTACCATGTCCAACAACCCATACGTGAGTCCTTTCTTTCCTTATCGGCGCGTTCAGCAGACAGGAATCTCTACTATTCTCTTATTATTTGCCCCAATCAAGCTTGCGATGACTGACGATCATATTCTACTCCCAGTTCGACATCAGCATCGACGGCTCCCCCGCTGGGCGTGTCGTCTTCAAGCTCTACGACGATGTCGTACCTAAAACTGCCAGGAACTTCCGTGAGCTCGCCACTGGCCAGAACGGATATGGCTACCAGGACTCCATATTCCACCGTGTGATCCCTCAGTTCATGCTCCAGGGTGGTGACTTCACCAAACACAATGGTACCGGTGGAAAGTCAATCTACGGCGAGAAATTCGCTGGTGCGTGAACTCCATGAGCCTGTTCATCGATGATGCTGACTGATAGGCGCTCCAGATGAGAACTTCCAAATCAAGCACACCAAGCCTGGTCTCCTCTCCATGGCCAACGCTGGTGCCAACACGAACGGTTCCCAATTCTTCATCACCACCGTCGCTACGTCCTGGCTTGACGGCAAGCACGTCGTCTTTGGTGAGTGGCCACTCGATGTATCTTCTGGATGGATGTTAACCCGTGTCAATTCCTTTTCTGCAGGCGAGGTCGTCGAGGGCCTGGACGTTGTCAAGGCGGTCGAGGCCGTAGGAAGCTCCTCCGGAAAGACCAGCAAGGCCGTCAAGATCACAAAGTCTGGTGTAGTTTGATTGCGCGGCTTGAACGGACTCAATTCGAAGAAGAAAGTTACATTAAGAAGTTATCCTTATAACTGTGACATTAGGAAATTGTATGTAGCTCATATCAAGGAACAATATGTTGTTTGACATGGGACTTGACTTTCTCGGGACCCGATGAGTGGATGACCGATGGAGTAAGGATAGAACAGGATGGAACCTACGAGAATGTTCAACGCAGGAATCGAATTATCCAAACGGAAGTTTGATTGCGTCATGAGAGACATGGCGGTAGCAGACCCGGCCCGGTCGAGAACTAGTTATACTGTAGCACGCGAAGGGATGCAGCACGCTCGTTGATGAATACCCTTTTCTTGCAGCGACCGCGAGCAAAAATTTGCTCACAAGGTCCTCGCAAATTGGAGATAGAATAACCGTTCTCACTGCCCCACCTTTTCCACATTTGAGCACGTCATACCCACATATCGGGGTGCATTATGCGCAATTTTTCTCATGATTGCAATCTGGGCTTGATTACAAGGACGACCGTTCGTGACGGAGGGATCAGCAACGTTCGGTCTGATGGATCTAGATCGAAAGGTGCTGACCCTTTGTACAGGTCGATGGGATGGGAAAAGAACCGGTTTTCACTTGTTGGCCGGCGATGAACCAATAATTCCCTACGGGGACATGTAAGTGTTCAAGTATTCCACCCGCATCAGAATAGGTTTCCGCTCCGCAGCGAGTCCAACTAGCTCCAACTTACGCTTGGTTATGATAATACCGAGCTGCAGTGTTATCTAAGAGAATTGTTCACGGTTTGAGGACTTCACCTTCCAACTTGGGCCCAACAAGGAACCAATATCGTGCGCTCGGCCTTCTGACAGGGGATTACGTGAGAAACGGGACGGGAGGTAAGGCCATGGCATAGGCGTATCCGAACAACTGATAAATTGCACTCTCTTTCCTGGTCTGCAGTCTTTACACATCGGATAGCTTCTGAACCGGCAGACTCTTCGGTGACTAGGACTCCCGTGTATCTATAATGACCAGCTGATACTAGTCGCAGGGCTTGCGAACAACTAGATTTATGTTATCTATCGCTGTGATGAGGACGCCTTCCACCACATCTGGGCTTGTGACCGTCTCAAACCCAACACTATCCACCCCCTCGAAGTCTCGGGTTTCGCACTTCTTCGGGTCTATCTTCAGGTCCAACAAAGAGTGCTCGAACTCGCACTCTTTATATATTTGACTCCCACCCTTCCAACCCGTCAACTTGATCTTGCAACTTTTCCCGACGCCTTTGAGTGATTCTGCGCTCTGAACGACGCAAACAAATTTGAAGCTCTTCAAATCAAAGTTCTGGTCGTAGTCGGCCTTTGAAATCTTGGGAATGCCTTTCGCCAGGACTGTAGCGAGGACGGCGTCACCATAGTAGATACTATGGTCAGTGTTGGGTGGAATTCCGGCTGCGTTGGTACTGAAACCAGTGTACACGAGGTCTTTGTAGGGAGTCGGGGGCAGGTTCAAGCCTGGGTCAGCGCCTGGGAGGGCCGGGATATCTTCGAACTAAGCAAAGGTGTGTTCAGTTATGTGGCCGTTTAGAATTGAGAATCATAGCTCTTACATCTGCGACATACTCCTTGCTACAGATCTGAGGCGTCGTCCCAGATGTCGCTAGGACTCCGACATATGAGCAGGAGCAGGCGAAGACGAAGATTAAGAGGTGAAATACGACTCGCTGCGCAAAAGCAGCCATTGACAGTAAAAGTGCTATCGGGAGGACTTTGGGTGACCTTCATTCGATAGCCGTGGTTTAAATATCAGGCATCTTCGATGTTCTTCGCTACCACTGAGTGCCAAACTACCCCCATTGGACTCGAAATTACTAGCCACAGGGGACAAGGGCCCTGTCCATGTCATCGCTCAAGCGTTCATTCACCGCGCCACCGGGAGCCTTGACGGATTTGCTCAGGTGGTTACTGAAATCGTTCGGTTTTCATAAGACCAAAGTCTGCTACAAAATACAATGCACTATAGTAATACACGATCGTCTCCCAAAGCCCCTACACGAGTTTCGATAAGGGAAGGATCTGGCGTAAAACACCCTAGGTACGGAAAACCACCGTACGCTCTGCCGGGTGCGAAATTATCGTACTGGTGAGATGGAAATTGTCCGTGAACAGTGTGTCGAGCTCGACGTCGGTGGACGTAGCGTCGCTCGTACCGCCAGCTGACCCGAATTCCATGTTCCCGGTCATGGTCGTCGTTGAGAGGATACCCTCTCCCGGTGCGGAACGATGTAGGTTGAGCATCAGGCGCGACATCATGGTGACCGACGTGCTGTCGAGCAGCTTAGGAAGGCCAGTCTGCAACGGTAAGTATGGGAAAGCTTACCAGCTAGCGAATGTTGACAAGCCGCCCCGGAGGTAGGGCTACCGAGGCGAAGGAGTTCTTCGCATTAGCGCCACTAACGTTCAGAACAATCAGGTTTGACATACCCCTGCGAGCTTGGCACATTGTCAGTAATTGGCTCTTCGTAAGAAAGACGACAGGAAGCTCACATAGAATGTGAGAATATTGGCGAGGTTGGCGAGGGCCATGACGCTGAGAGGAAATGGTTTAATCTAATGTCCCGCCACTCGAATGTGACTTCGATAAGTGAACTGACGCGTAGTATACTGCCCCTGAGAGTAATTATAAGTCTATGAAGATGCATTACTTGACAGAAAGCCCTACCATCCCGAAATATTAACGTGACCAGTGGCAAGGTTACATGCCGTTCCCTCAATCCAGGAGTCCATCGCGGTCGGGCGGTCCATGTTTTGTAGACGGTGAGACCAAAGACTATCGTATCATAGGCAAACAATGCTTCCCAAGCCCCGGCAAGTCCTAGGATAGTTCAGGTTGTAGAAAATGTGGCGGCAAGTGGTGAGTATGGTACTTACGGACAGCGCTACCAATTCAGGCGTCAGATTTTTCCAAGGAACACTCAACGAAACAAAGAACCTACGTTGACCGTTCCAGACCGATGTGACAACCAGACCCCACGGGGGCTGGGGCGCTCTTCTGGCCGAAAAGAACATACTACGACACGCGTTTACTGTAGAGATTCAAGGATAGTCAGAGAGCCCGACTTACACAACTGATGCCGATCATCACTGCGCCACTACCAAGCATGTACGCCAAAATTTTCTTGCTCTTCCCATACAAAGCGTATATCCGAATGGTCAGAAGTACTGTGAGCAATGTCGGGGATCAGCACGAGAACCCCAAAATGTGGGTCTACTTGCCACAAACTAGAACTTGATTGAAAATTAGCAGGAGTTGTCTGTAAGTGTTGTACTTCCTGCAGCTATCGGAGCGGTCGTCAGTGCCATTCCAGGCGTATACGACGCGAGGGGGCCAACCTCTTTGGAGGCGTTCATTAATCCAAGGAAACGGGAATATAGATATCTCTTCACTCACGGAATCGCTCAATGAAGAGAAACCCAGAACTGTAACCGATATGTTGCCGAGGAATGCAAAATAACGGTTGAAAAAGAACCAATACGAGCTCGGAACCTTGGGGTGCCTCCAGATGTGCCTCACTTCGTCCGCTGTCAAAGTGTGGGAATCAGCACCATGGCGCACGATGTTCTCCAGCCACCGGAGTAGGTTACTCCGGCATATGATTCTGACATACCGAATGTCAGAAGATGGTCCCAATGTAGAAATGCTGGTTAATCGGGTTTAGTCGGGAAGTTTGGCGGCAGAGGGGAGTAGGCCTTACTAATAGCTAAAATGTGAAGGCAGTTATGGACATGACTGAACATTCCGTCCATGTCGAAGAATTGGCGGAGATTGTCAATTAGCAATCCGGGTTTTGAAAGCATTTAGACGCTCACATTTCCTCGAGGGCGGTGACGCTTTCACCATCCATCGCCACAGGAGGCGGACAGGCGATGAGGGGTACTGATAGGGAGGGGGAAAAGCAGTCGTCGTCGTCGACCCATGCGTGGTGTATTGAAGTACTTCCCGGACCTGATTTATGAAGTACTCCTTAGGTAACTAGCAACTTTTCTCGAATTGATTGGATAGCCCTCTGGGGAAAATTGAGCTGAGCCGGCCATACTGAGGATAAATGATGATCAGTTGTCATAACTTAAAAATAAAGGGAAAGCCTCGCATGGTGCCTTCACGAGCCCCACTCAGCCTCCGGGCCCTTGTTTCGTCCAGTGTCCACTGCCGGAGTTGAACCAAATCATTCACACCTGCGATTCGGTCCTACCTATTGTTTGCAGGGACCGGAACCTCCGGAGGCTAGAGCCAAAGACGTGGATGCCTATCAGTCTGTCCTGCAGCCCAGAACTTTGTCATAGTTGGACTGTTTCAATTTGACAGCTTTCATGGTGAAGCTTGCGCATGTGATGATGGCTGGCACGAGAGGTATGAAGTGAGAAGCTGATCGAGGTAAGTATGTAACAGTTGGCTACCCCGTCAAGCCGTTCTTCCTCGGGGCCCCAGTAATCAATCGTGCTGGCCCTGTGCTTGGCCGCGGTTCAAGAGGGTTTGCCCAGTTTGCGATTACAAAAGGAGATTCAAAGGTACAGGGGCGGGAGGCTTAATTTATCTATATCGAATCGGAAAAAAACTGATCTCCCGCCATAATGATGGAGTCGTCGGGTTTGTTGGCAGTGGATACGCATCGGTAGGTGTATGCGCCATCTATCGCCTGCTAAGGCGACGGTCGATAGAATGATGCATCAGGATGTACACGGGCTATGTATACCTCTGCCCCTATACATTGGGAGTCGAACTGCAGCATGGGTGGCCCTACGCAATAACGAAGAGTATGGATTACCATTGTCAACGAGATAACCAAACCCTTGGCTCTGGAGTCTGGTCATCGGCCCTAGCGTTGGTAGTGAACACGAGTAAAGAGCAGGACAGAACGCGAAGTAAGACTCGAGTAAATGGCGGTATTCGTCCCACCTACCCTGCAGATGAACTCAAAGCAGCACGATCAGAAAGGGGATTGTCACCCTACCCTGATGGTGGAAGGCCAAAGCTGTCGCGAATGTCATCACGGCGAAGTCGCGGATCTATTGGCATTACACTGACAGTTGATACACACCTAGGTTAAAACTTAAACGGCTCTAAATCGCTACTCAGGCAGAGCCTCCTTCCGAAACACAAATCGTGAAACTCCATCGTCCTGTAAAACCCATTCTCGGCGAAGGCTGTATCTATGTCGTCTTGGGATCCAGACGGTCTTGATGTACCAATACGTGACACCAATGAAGGACAATCCAAACGCCGCGACAAGGTGAGACTACGAGGATTTCGTGGTCAGGACGAGTTACCGGTAGAGGCACGGAAAAAAGACATACCCAATAGGGAAGATTATCGTAGGTGCTGGAATTGGCGGCGGGCGGGACGAAAGGGACGACGACCAGAAACAGGTTCGAGAGAAAAAATGTAACAACGACGCCCCTGTATGCGCGGAAGGGAGGCTTCCAATCCCAAACCTGGTATGCTGGAGTGTACAGAAGCAAGAGACCCAGCGAGACAGCCAGATTGACAAGTGCCGCAGAATATGAGGACACTTGCGGGATGCTCAATAAGAGCTTGAGGGGTCTGGTGTATGGGGATTAACTCACGTGTGATCATGAATAAGTATGCATCGCCCGGAGGGGGGAGGATCATGAAGAGGCATGATACGATGTATTGACTGAATAGTCCAGCGAGTGGCGCGTTGAATGGCTTGTTGCTAGCAAAGAAAGAGGAGAATGGTAAGAGGCCCTCTCGACCAAGTTCCTGAATGACTTAATAGTGAAGGGTCAGGCGGGACACATATTGGAGGTTGGAGGGGGCGCCTACCTCTTCCCATACTGAATTGACCGGCGAGGAGGTTTCCTAGCGTGGAAAGGGCTATGAATGCACTCAAGACCTATTTGCAGCCGTCAGAGAAGATCTAGTTTGGACACAGGTAGCGACCGTGGTTACCCACCCTCTCCGTAGCTTCACCAAAGAGGTTCCGAAAAAATAGTGCACTGTCAAACAGTCAGTGTAGGAAAGAGGTTCGAGCCGCAGTCAGAAACGCACGCAACGATCCGTTTGCTGCTCAAGATGTCTGACTTGGAGACTACGGCAAAGTAGCCGAAGTTGATGAGCATGTACATTGTGGTGACTGCACCCATTGCTAGCGGAGCAGCTCTCTTAATCGTCTTCACAGGATCGCGTACTTCCGATAGTGCGTAGTTCGCATTTGAATAGCCCACAAATGACCTGTTTTGCAAAGTTCGTTGTCAATCACTCGATCCAACTACGAGCTGAGTGAACGCACCAGATAACGTTATACAGCCCAGACACGAACGAATTCGCATCATATCTGCCTCCTTCCCAGAAATGGCCCCACTCAAAGTTGTCCGGTCGGTCATAGCCGCTTTTCACCGCAAACCCAGGAACGCCTGCCAACGAAAGCAATCCGCACAGAGCAATTGCAGAGAGAATAAAGAACTTGAGGAGGCATAGAGTATTTTGCAGCCGGAGGCCCAACTGAAGCCAAGTGCCGTGAACGAGTACGATAGATGACAGGCAAAGAAATGCGACCAGTCGAGTGTTGAAAGAAGTGAGCTCGACGCCAAGGGCATGGAGAGTATCTTTAGAGACGAGATAAGTGGTCGAGCAATTTCGGTGACCGATATACCTTACATTCTCCGAAGACGATACTATTCGCCGCCGCTGTGCCCTACATCAAAAGAGCAATGAATGAACGAGCGAGTGAGAGCACTAACAGAGCGGAACACACCATTACAATCGCATAGACCGTGTATATGCACGTCGTTAGAAATGCTGGTTGCCTAAACATGAACTCGAGGTAATTCTTCTCTCCGCCATTACGAGGCAATCCCTGATGAGCTATGGTGAATATATGTAACAACCCTGTTTCAGATGGAAGACCCACTGTCCCGAGCTCAACGAATACAGCAGTTCCAGCAGCTGCAATCAATGCGCCGACTACCCACATTATGAGTGTTATGCCTACACTCCCCGAGGCTCTCAGGATGACACTGGGTGTTGCATAGATACTTTCGTATAGACTGAGTATAGCGATCTAGCATTGAAGGTGATCTGAGCCTACCCCGTGCCAATAACTCGATTGAAGATCAAGAAAACGGCGCTGGAAAGACCTAGAAAAGACCTCGTTGTTCGTAACCATAAAATACTTTAATGTTGTGGGGAGGCGCACCTAACTGCCGCTTGCTCTTCGGTACATTATCGAACGACTCTCCTGTAGTGTCTTCCTCAGTTTCAGAGCGTGAAGAGTTTGCTTGGGGGACACCGAGAAGAGGGTCTCTTTCCGAGTGCATTCGAGGTCAACACAGTAATGGTGGTGCGTGATCAACCATTACGCGATTGATCGACTGAGCGCAGTTTAGCGCCCGATGCCTATCTCTTGTTCTCCCACCACGCGTGTCGTCGCGAATCGCACAAGACGACACAATACGCACATGATATGTGCTCTAGCATCGTGCGGTTTTGCTGCTCAAAAATAGCGTAATCTTCTTCCATTCTGTCATCGGGATTGCTTGCTCATTTCTTTATGAAATACTCGATGAAAGGCACCACCAGGATGGATCAGGCGATCTGGAAAAAGGCCAGAAAGTCATCGGACCGCTAACTCATGCAGCATTGACCGAAAATCACCCAGTGATCATCACATGCCTTCTCGCAGTGGCGGGCGGACCGTCGGTATACGCGGTACACTTATAATACGCGAAGAATCATGTTCCACGACATCTTCAAGGTTTTCTGTCGACCATGAGGACCCAAGAACCTCGCGCTGCAGACGGCGTTGATCTCAAATGGCTGGGTGGTAAAGCTCCTGGAATGACCCCCAGTGGCACGGCATTTGGTGTACCATGGACTCAAGGAGAGGTCGACAAGACCACTCCCATTTCCGTAACGTCAGGAGGATCGGACATTCCAGTACAAACCTGGCCGTTAGCTTAGTAAATCATTTTCCCTTCGTGTTTGGATTGATTATTGACGCGTAGAATCTTACAGCTGGCCTGACGGTAGCCTGAAATGGAGTGGGCATGCTCTCGAGGCGAACAGCGGGCTGTCTGACGGACTGCACCTCGCAATAGGTGAGACCAACATGTCAAGTGGTTTTCAGGGACTCAATCTCAACAATTTCCCAGGTACTCCGGTCGAGCCTCAAAATCCTGTTTCCGTAGAGGAATCCGGGAATAGCATAACAGTCACTACGGGGTCATTCACCGGTGCGCTCACTCCCGTCTGATCGTGCTCGTCATGGTTTTCTCATGAGGCGCAAACTCTAGCTAAATTTAACACCAGCGGAACCACCCTTGTCGACTCTTTGTCGTTGCAAGGCAGAGCAATAGCACAAAATGGGATCCTGCAGCTTCTTCTCCAGGATGGACCTGATGAAGATGAAGTCCCTGGTGCACGCCCGACAGTTTCCTTATTTCAAGGCAAACTAGACACAGTAGTCGTCGAACAAAAGGGCCCAGTTCGAGCTGTCATCAAGGTACATGTTCGGACTTCTCGTGCCAGATGTTCGAGCTAAATTTCCTCTCAGGCGACTGGTAAATATAGTGGCAATGGTCACGCCGACTTCCTGCCATTCTCAGTGAGGTTCTATGTCTCTGCCGGAGCAACTTCTCTCCGAATAGTCCACTTCTTCATATACGACGGAGACCAAACCAAAGACTTCATCAAAGGCATCGTGAGTGAATGTTTACCCTCACATCGAGTAAACCCGAACTGACGGCCTTTGATAGGGCCTCACATTCACGGCGCCTCTCTCAGACAAACCCTGGGACCGCCATGTCCGCTACGTGACATCCGAAGGAGGAATATGGGGCGAACCCGTTGTAGTTCTTTCTGGTCTTCGAAGAGATGCAACCGCCGCTGTTCTGACTCCCCAGTTCGAGGGCAAACCTGTCCCGGATATCAGCACGTGGCCCACGACTGTGTCTTCAGAAGTCGACCAGCTTGCTGTGTGGTCTGATTACACTCTCGACCAGTTATCATCGTCGGACTTCACCATTGCGAAGAGAACGAATGCAGGAAGTAAGGCCTCATTCATTCCGCATGCTGGGTTTGGCACCCGTGCTTCCGGACTTGGTTATGTCGGAGGTGCAACGTCAGGAGGCATTGTCTTTGGGTTGAAAGGTATCTGGTTCCTGCTTGCGTTCGTTCAATCTCCGACGCCATCCACCCTCATTCAGACTTCTGGGAAGCGTTCCCGAGAGGACTAGACATTCGTGGTGCCCACAGTGACAACGCAACCGTGACCTTATGGGCACATAGCCCAAGAGTAAGTCCGTAATGCCTGTCGATATCCTGCTCTGCCTCACTTTGTACTCAGGGACCTGCGCTCGATATGCGCCACTACGACACTGTTGCTCACGGAGTGCGTGGTCTTTTCCTCACTGCGGAATGTTCACTAATAATGCTTCAGCTCGATCTCTCATATGAGGATGTGGGTGACCCAGATCCTGACCCAACCGGAATAGGAAGATCATACGAAGCGTTCATTCAAGTCGTTCCGGCGACTCCTTCGCGTGATTCCCTTGCACAACTTGCAGCTGTTCATGTATGCTTCAGCCTTCCTAAGACTCCCTTCCGAACTGGAATCTAATGAGACGCATCAGACTCAGTCGCCTCAAATAGTCGCAAACCCGGAGTTCTACGCCTCCCACAAGCTCTTTGGAGGTCGATGGTCCGTGGCCGTTCCTTGTGTCCTGCCATTCACGACTGACGGGGTCTCCTCAGGAACGTTCCAGACACATCCCGAGCTGGAGCAGCTGCGATCGAAAAGCAAAAGAGCGACTTACTCGACTTCTATGTCGCTGTAAGTCTCGTTCTTGACCCATTGGGGCGGTTGCTGACCTATTTTCTTAGGAAATTGAACAAAGGAACTTTTACGGCTTTTGGAACTACGGCGATGTCATGCACACCTACGATCAGACCCGTCATACCTGGAGATACGACATCGGTGGTTACGCCTGGGATAACGGAGAGCTTGGCAAGTATCGATCTCCAAACCATTGACATCGCGTCTGACTTACACTACCAGGTACCGACTTGTGGCTTTGGATGTCGTTCCTGCGTACTGGTCGGGCAGACGTGTTCCGTATTGCTACTGCAATGACGCGTCACTTGTCTGAAACCGATTTTCATCATACTGGCCCTTACGCTGGTCTCGGTTCGAGGCACAACGTGTCTCATTGGGGAGACGGTGCTAAAGAAGCCCGTGTGGGAGCTGCGGCACTGAAGAGGCCGTTCTACTATTTGACCAGTACGTGCAGATGTTCATCGAAAGAGATTGCGCCCTCCTCACCCAGTATTCTAGCGGACGAGCTGATGGGAGACATCATGGATTTCGCACTTCAAGCTGGCGAGACAATCATGACTTGGGATCCACTGAGGAAGGCGTTGCCTCGCAACAATCCGAATCCGAATGCACCGTCAAGACTCCGAATCGGTCCTGATTGGGTCACCTTGGCTGGTAATTGGTTCACAAAGTGGGAACGAACGGTAGGTTGTCTCGTTTATCAATGATGATGTCTCGCTCATTACTCCTGAAGAACGACTCACAATGGCTAGATATGATCAAGGTCGGGATGGTGAGTCGGTGATTTCTTCTCCAAGTTGGACAGTTGACCTCAACGCCCTCCAGAGCGATATTGGTTCTTTCGAGTTCGGCCTCTTTACAGGGAACGGTTCTGCCGTGGGTTGGAATGCAGCCACTGGCCATCTATACGATGAAGGCGAATCGGGATCTGGCTCGTACGTTCCATAACTCTCAACCTTCAACAACGCTCAGAGTTGAATAGATATCACCTTACCATGATTTTTGGTGGAGGAGAACTCCTTATGGAGGCTATGGATCTCATCAAAGATGAGCCCGAGTTTGATGCCGCCTGGCTTGACTTCTGCCGTCTATTCAATGGCACTAATCAGCAGTAAGTAGACGCCCTCAAGCTTGCGCAGGAGAAATGCCCGACTAAATATGGATAATGAACAGGAAGATCGATCGGTACGGCAAGTCATTCTCGAGTGGTGGGTTTGCAAACGTAGGGTTCTCTTGCTAAAAGGAAAGATTAAATACTGACATGAGTTGCCAACAGCTCTACGCAAAACTCCAAGCCTATGCCGGTATGCCCCATTGCAAACAACACTTTGACGCTGTATCTTGACACCATTTCAGGGCAACGTCTCAACGACGATTCCTTGAAGCAGGGGGCTTGGAATAACGTCAATAGTGGTACGCCTATAGGTTCGGTTCAACGGGTCGAGGGCACCGATGTTCCCAATCCCGTCAATGAAGTACGACCTCCTTTTCCAGCTCTTCGGTATAAAACCCTTATCTTGGTCCTCTAGATTCCTAATATCAATACGAATGATGCTGCATCCGTTTCACTGTCGCAGTATGCGGTTCTCGCGATCGCTCCAGAGCTGGCCCCCAATCTACAGTCTCGGCATGATGATATTCAGGATCGAGAGTCACTGAAATCAACACTACACGATCCGACAGAGTTCCGGAAAGAGAAAGTATCTGATGCAGCTTCCACAGAAGTACGCACGAGGAGATGGAAGAGATGGCTGTGTCTTGATTGAACAGGTCAACGCTTGACGAGCTGGGTTAGGTACGCAGGGTCGGAGAGCTGTGCGCCACCACTGTGTTCTTCCTTTGTAAACAAATACTTACACAAATTTGACCTCCACCACCATATGCGATCCCCGCCAGTCCCGGCCTCAGTATCTGGGCGCATCAGTGATAAACGTGCGTAATAGTTCCTCATGCATCGAAGGACTGCATGGAAATGGGGGTAGCCCCGCCGCCCAATTGTATCCGTTGACTTTTTAAGAGCTCTTCTGCTCTCCGAACCGTCCGCTGGTAGTGTGGTCTGGAGGGCTTATCGCAACGGTTGTATAAGCGCGAACGCTCTCTTCGGTTCTTTCGGCGAGGGTGTAATAGCCGATTCAACGTGAAACAACGGATCTGGCACAGGTGAGAATGGCGGGAGGCCCGATGGTTTTCAACTCAATTGACACAAGTGTACGCGATTATCATCGCGTATCCACAATTGAGTACACTGGCAACCAAGACTTCAGTACTTAAAAGCGCATGCAGTATGGCTTTGTCTTCCTCCCGGCTGAGCCTCCCCTATTCCCCCCCTTATTCGAGAGCGCGACGCGTTTTCTCCCGTTCAATATCTAGAGTACGGCTTGACGCTCTGCTCTACCTGGTCACTCATTCCCACTCCTTACGACTTCGACGAGACAACGAGAGGACTCCAACACCTTCCTTTAAATCCATGACACGACACGAACACCAACTTCCCACCTCAGCTTTCTTCGCGTTGCAATTGATAGGTGGGCTTGGGCTCTTCGTTCTTGCGCTAATTGCTGCGGTGTCACGGAACATCAATCGCCATCCGACTTGGTACAGCTTCTGCGTTTCATGGTGCATGAGTGCTATTTCGTATTCGTTGTTACTCCTTACGGGACAGTCGGAACAGGCCCCCTCGTTCTCAATATGCTCTGCCCAGTCAGCATTGGTCTATTCTTCACCCGTTTTGTACGTGTTCGGGAATAGTATCCTCGTCGATTGAGCATTAGCCTGACCCCTTGACTCTAGGACCGCCAGTTCAACCTTTGCCATGTTCATTTACGTGCGTTCATTTGACGCGTCTTTCCGACCGAATCGTGCCTCATACGTTCGCATGGGCCATGCAGGTGTACTTCACGATTCATGCTGCCCTCACGAAAGCAGACCTATCGCATATACGAAGGTTCCGGATGCTGGTAAGAAGGACAAGCTCGGAGGGATATCAACAACCAACCCCTCCCTGTAGCTCATCATCATCCCCTACGTCTTATTCACGGTCTTCACATTTGGACTCTTGGTTGTGAGTCTACCCTTAACTTCCGTTTTTCCGGGGGAAGGGTACTAATCGGAAACGTGTAGTTTGCTGCGAAGCAACCGGACTATGTCCAAAAAGCGGATAACGGGTACTACTGTAACTTTGCCACTGAAGTGCCGTGAGTTGTCCCCGGCTCATTCATTCTCTTCTCGTGCTACCTCCTAAATTCGGGACCTGACAGGTTGAAAATATGCTCCGGAGTTTCGTTCCTCTTCCTGACAGCGATTGTAGTGTTTGAAGGTAGGGTCTCGGATGTCGGGAAAATTTATTTATTGTGCCTGCCCTCATTGATAACAATCTGTGCTCCTAGCAATGATCTCTGTCCGTCTGTTCCGCCAATGGAATGTTCTCGCGGCAGTCCCAAAGGCGGTGGGAATGGCAGTCAGGGTGTTGATATTCGGTTTCGGGGTTGCTCTGGCGTGGATGTAAGTAGTGTCGAACTTCTCCAATAACTTTTGCGTCCTCACATTGCTCACCTCTCTGATTTCACTGCCTCTAGCCTTTGCTTCATCTACCTCTTCCCGATCGATGTAGGACCATCTGTGGACATCATCCTAGCTATCCGTGCGTCCCTGTCCAATTCGAGGAATATCCGGGCGGCATTGCTGACTTGGAATCCCGGACGGTGTTACTACCATCATGACTCTAGTTCCAGTTGTCGGTTTGATTATCTTTGCATCGCAAAAGGTATGTCGGGTCTTTGCTCCGCAATTCTTTTACGCGGAATGCATATGCTGAATTGTTTCGAAAGGACTTATACCTCTCGTGGCGACTCCCTAACTGGATGGGCTTGAGGGGTCGTGCCAGCGCACCGACTCCTTGCAAGGTGGAATGCTCAGTTTCATCGGTGACTTCGGTGACACCGTTGACTCCCGGGAAGCAGAACCTCGTTTGATGTGCTTGGGAATGGGAACTTCGGGGTACCTGGGGGATTGAATGTACAGGTGTACTTATATGTACCAACCATAACTTATACAGTGAGCCAAGAGAGAGAATCCAGAAGGAATGGGAAGTTTGTTCACCGCAGTCCGAATGTGGATGACGATACGGCTGTTTGACTCCGCAGTGCGTCAAAAGCTCTTATAATCCTAGACACCCTTTATGAAAAAATGGACGATGAACTGGCTGGCTATGGTACTGCGTGAAGGCCAGTTGGTGTCAACTGAAAAAGTTGGACGTTCAGGGGATTGAACCCTGGACCTTATACACACTCAATCCGCGAGGATTTGCAAAGCATACGCGCTACCACTGCGCTAAACGCCCTTGAGGATCAGGCAATGCTAAAGGAACATGACCGCAGACTTCCTAGGAACGTCGGGTTGTCAGATACCCGGTCCTCGTCGCACGCGACGCCGAGCAGCTTGCTCTCTTCCACCACCTGCGTATGCGTTGAACGTCGACGCCGATGACAATGGACTCACAAGCTCCGTCGTCACCGTCAATATCAACTCTCGAATACATCACGGTTCCCTCGTGTGCAACACCTCTCCACACTCAGACTACCGGCCGACATTCCAGACAAAACTCCAGAGACCTGCGACATGGACAGCCTAGCAGAATTCGAACTTCTCTACCGCGACCACCGTCGGAATATGGTTCAGACTCCCCGAGCTCTTCAGTCGGCTCACCAACCCTGAAAGGGTTCGTTACGAATTCGACTTTCAATCTATTACCCCAGATGTTACTGTCGTCTTCTGGAGTACCCACAAGTCCCAGTGGCTCGCCAGGACAGGGTGGACAAGCACCTAGCGGCAACAATCCTGGAAGGAAGCGTACGAAGAGGTACCTCAACCTGAAAGAACCTATTGTGTTGCTCTCGAATAAGGACCCCCTGTCGATACCTATCATGTCGGTCAACTTCAAGGAGTTTATTCAACGCGTTGGACCTGTTTTCTGGCTGCAAGACCGTATTGAAGAGATTGTATGTTGGCGAAGAGGATGGAAGATGACTTGTACTTGGTTGTCGTTCTATGCTTTGATTTGTGCGTGTGCTCGGTCGCTTTGAATGGTCATCGCGTGAACTAACATTCAATGTTCTTTTGTAGGTTATTTCCCGAAATTGATATTCGTTCTGCCTCATATCGCTCTCATTGGGATAACGCTATCGACATACAGCTATCCGAAACCGAAACCAGCCCCAGTTCCTGCGCTGTTCACGGCTGCCGCTACTACGCCGCCCTTGACATCTCCGTCGCCGTCTGAAGACAATGTCAACACGTCGAAGCCACCGTTACCTGCTCCAGTTGCGGAAGACACGGTCGACTGGCAGGCGAATATCCAAGCCATTCAGAATCTAATGGGTGCTTAGTGCGTCTCGCTATGTCTAATCATTCTGAACGGGAACTCATGACCTTGTGTTTCTAGTGCGGAGGCTCATACTCTCGTGACGCCACATCTCTATCATCTCTCCTTGGCTACGCCTGCGAACGCCACCTCTGACACTGGTGTTCTGGGTCTGAAGCCAAAATCACCTTACGCACTTCCTCTTCTCGCATTCCTAGTTATCACGCTGCTCCCGACTCTTTTCCTCGTCTCATCTCCTTACTTTCCGATTCGCCTGGTAGCCTTCATAGCCGGTGCAGGCCCCGTCATGCTCCTCCATCCATACATCCTCAACCTCGTTACAAAATACCTCGCCGAACGCAGCTTCTCGTCATGGGTGTTCACTTTCCACGTCCCTGCAAGCATCCGACGTCGGTTCGCTCGGATGCGTCTTCCCGAGGTTATTCAGGTAAACCAGATGACGCTCAGAAAGAAATTCAAATGGACAGTGCAGCGACTTATCGACGATAACAACCTCACGGACGAATGTTGGAATAGCGAGATTCGGGAGGTGGAGTTGTGGGAGAATGAAAGGTTGGATAAGATGCAAGCGTTGAGGAGTAGGTCGGTTTCGGCTGATGGTGCGACGGGTACAGGTGGTTCGACGCAGGAGAATTCTGATTCTGAGGGGAGGGGACATCAGAGGACGTTGACGCTCAGTCGGATTGCTACGAATGGGGCGCCGAATTCGGCGGGGTGGGGTAAGAATAATTTGAAGACGGGTGAGAGAGCTGCTTGGACGAGAGGGAGGGATGGATGGAGTGGTGTCGGGGCGGATGGGTCTGTTAGGTATGTGGGCGTGTGTTCTTGTACTGGGATTGCCCTGATAGTGTGTTTTCCCTTTTCCTTTCTTTCACGTTATTTTTGGTAGTAGCAACCTTACCTTTGCGCTTTCCCCGGGATGGAATTTCGTTGGCACGGAGGATTGGAGGGCAGATTTGGAGGGCAGGTGGGCAGAGGACGTTGGTGGCGGTGATGAGAGTGAGTGAACCTCCGTCTTCTCGAGCTCAGCTTTCCATTGACACGACTTATTTAGATGGGTGGGTGTACACTAATGATTCCTGGGTCGAACCGCACCCGTTCCCCAACCAGGCTGCGGCTACCCGTCGGAGGCGCTGGGTTAGAAGGATATGGTATGATGTTAAATCTCTTGAAAAGGAGAAGGAAAATGCTGGTGGAAAGAGATGAAAGAACCTCTGCGCGTGGATGAGATACACCCTAGTTCAACCTTCCCTTTCTCTGTTGTACGTTACGGACATGGATTGCATCTGTATTCGCATACGGTATTGCTAATGTTGTGGGATGTAGATTTTGCCTCCTTTCTAGTCTTCAAGGGCGTTTAGCGCAGTGGTAGCGCGTATGCTTTGCAAATCCTCACGGATTGAGTGTGTATAAGGTCCAGGGTTCAATCCCCTGAACGTCCAAGCTTTTTATTCAGGCCCAGGCTTACCAGCAACGCCCTCTCTTTGTCCTCCGGACATGAGATCGGTATATGTAGCTATCTTTCGTGGTACCTAGTACTCAATATGAGCTACGAAATCTCGTCTAGAGGCCACCGTAGGACCAGTCATCTGCAACGCCAAGGCTCCATTGCGTGCTTGTTGATTTGCTAATATCAACTACTCGCGACGCTTGGACAGCAACCACCACCACTACCACGCCTGTCACTAACAACCTGGAACCATGAACGCCGGCTGGGAATTCATGTTGTGTTGAAAGAAATAGCCTTCAATTTCATTATAGGTTCCTTGATCATTTATTCGTTCCGAAATGAAAAGCCACACTAACAGCCCATCCATCAGAGCAAGCTTCTGTCAGATCATGGCTCGGAAGAGCGGCCCTCACATGCACAAAGCGCCCTATTCAGGTGCCCCACAAGATGACGGTCCATGGGGGTCAAGAGACAGATTCTTTGGGGATACATCTGCAAACGAAGAGGCCTGATTCCTGAACAGGGAGCGAAGACCGCCTTGTGGCCATTCGGACAAGGAGAAGCAGGGTGTGTTTGTTTATTTGTGGACCTTTGTTGAACGCGAATTTCGCTGCCAATTTGTGGCTTCTGGAAGAAAAAGGGTCCAAAAGTTTGACCTAGTTTCGGACGAAAGCTTCGCTATTCCCGTCCTCGGAAATCGGTGAGAGACCGTCGGTGTCCCAAAAGGGAAGTCGCAAAAAATCTGACCTAAACCCTGTCAATGGGGAGGATCGAGGGTTCATATAAACCTAGACAGCGCGATTTCACGCGTCTTCTCTCTTTCTTTCCTACCACCATCATCTCAATTTCACCCAAATCACCCGCCCTTAATAAACTTTATATCTTAATCGTCCCAAACCAGTCTTCAGCTTTCGTCTTCAGTAGTGCTATCGACTTGCATAACGCTTTCCATCGCTATCATATCGTGTATTTCTCTCCAGTTCTCGTCAGAATGTCTCTCAACACCGTCAGCGACAACGTCGACGCCGTGGCCAACGATGCCAACAACACCAACAATAACAGCCTTTTCCCGGCTCGAGCGCCTCCTTCTCCTCCTGATTCTCCCAAGTCTCGTTGCAACAACAGTAATTCAGCTTCTTGCACTTCTCCTCGAACCGGATTATCGCGTCCTTCATCATCAGCTTCGTCTACCTCAGCTTCAATACAGTCTTTGCACATAGCTTCTGTACCACCATCCTCTTCTCTACGCCAGCACACTTTCGCTACTTCCTCCACATCTCCCGGATTGGATGCAGCTATTACGACAAATTTGCCTTCTTCACCTTCCTCTCGTTCGATTTCTAGCTATCGTTCAGCTTCAGTCAGTCCCAACCCCGCAGCTGCCCTGCATAGAGCCACCCGCCGCGATCAGGACGCGAGTGATATTGGATCAGACTCGGATGTAGCGGAGGCGCAAGGATTGATGCGCTCATTGGGTTTCAGTAGCCCTATTGCTTCTCCGCCACCAGGCGCCAATACGCAAGGCACGTGTCGACCCTTCTTTCTTCGCTGCGATTATCAACTGACGATGCGTGTTCTCTTTTCTCCAACAGATGCCAGCCTCGAGGAGGGCGAGATTCGTCACGATAATTTCGGGTATCTAAGCCCCTCCATTGCCTCCGTGGCTCGCTCACCGGGCTCTACTCCGCTATCTCCCACCTCTAACGCGCTGAGGTCGCCTCGCCAACTTCTTCAGGGTAGCCAGAGGCTCAGGAACGAATCCAATAACGGCAGTACCATTCCCTCATCGCCCGAAGTCATGCCCACCATTCTCTCTGCCAAGGATATCGAATTGCCTGTACATCGTCATGGTAGCCTTACAGTGGCTTCCACGTATTCCAGTGGCGACAGCAGCCAAAGCATTACGCCAATAGGCAATGTGACCCCTGTTCCGATACCCACTACTAATGCCGGAAGTCAAAATTTCAACGGTCCTGGTGGACAAAATGTTGACGCCACTGGTCCACATGCCACGTCCATTACTGGCAGCACTAGCGTCAACTCCGCCATTTCTAGTCTGCCGAGTGCCACCAGCACCCTATCTAGCCTCTCCAGCATGAACTCGTTCCACACAGCTTCGTCATCTGCATCCATTCCTACTTCGGTTTCGACGTCCGTTTCGTCCGTAGGGGACCAGTCTCTTTGTGGCGCTCAGCAAACGGCACCTTTCCAGGGTCAGGGTCAGATTGTGATATCTGAATCTGGAACAATTCAACTTCCTCCACCAGGAGGTCCTGGTTCCATCTCTCCCTCAGCATCTTCTACTCTCAACCCTCATGCGGCGGAACATATTCCCTCTTCCAACATTGCCTCGTCGAACCGAGAGGGTGGCCTTGCTTCATCAGACTCGACATCTTCGGATGGTTTTGGCTTGGATAGCCAGAACAAGACTCCAAATGTGTACATCAATGGGCTGCCCCCTCACTTCCCCGAGGATCAACTGTTCGAGCTTGCTGCGCAATTCGGTGAGATTAGAAGCGTCAGGAGCTTCACTAGACATGTAGGCGAGAAGGAGAGTGGTTACGGCTTTGTTTTGTGAGTGTCTGTTCACTAGCTTCCGCATATATGCGGTGTTTTCGGCCTTGCTAGCCTCGTATCATTCGTGAAGCTGACCTCTTGGCTTCTTCGCAGGTTCGAGACGGTCGACGCTGCGGAGAAATGCATCAATGCACTTCGCAAGTATAGGAATCTTCACCCGACATTCTCGAAGGTGAGTCAGAGGGACAGCTCGACTGTGACCGGGTGGTGTGTGCCGTACTGATTCATATATGCTTACAGCAAGTCCACAAGATCCCTGGAATACCATTTGCTCAGTCTCAGCAGCAGCAGCAGCAAGACAACCCAACTCCCAGCGCACCCAATAGTGGCATGCACTCTGACGTTGCTCCATCACAGCCCCCAACTTTCAAGGGCAAGATGGAACGACTCGCTGATCCTTCTAGCACGAACCTCTACATCGAAGGGTGAGTCGACAATTCTTCACAGCCTACCCCGTCCTTCCGGCCGCGATTTGAATGATGAACACTTCATACGCGCGCCACATGATGTTTCCCCATTTCTGTACCCTTGTTTTTAGCATTGCTGACCACGTTCATATCCGCCGTTTAGGCTTCCTCTCAGTATCGACGAACCTGTGGGTTTCTTGACATTGCCTTACGTATTCCCGCCATTCTGATGTCGACTCTAGTCCCTAGTCGCGTTGGTGTCTCCCCATCGCATTAAGAGTAGCCGGTTCTTCCAAACGAGGTTGTCCAATCCTCCTCGGATTATAGCGTTCGTTCGGTACGTCGTCTTGGCCTTCAAGCTTTCTTTCTTTATGTTGCTTTGTCCTCCGCGCTCTTACGCTCTGCTTTGACCGGAACGTCCTCATTTCCTCGGCGTCACCTTGCCTTTTCCTGATCCCTCCTATTTCCGATTATCTTCGTGGCTTTAATCTCACTATCGCTTTGCAAATTACAGGCTAGAATCTCGATCGGGCGCTGAGGAAGTGGTTGAACGCCTCCATGGTCGCATGGTTCGAGGCTGGAATGACCCAGGCAGTCGGATCTCGGTACGGTTTGCGGATACGAGCGAACAACGCGAGTTGAGGGTGCGTGCATTTACTTCATTTTGTCTTTCCATTCAGCTTTGCGTTCTGTCCTCCTGTTCAAGTCAAGGATCTTTTTACCTTCATGCTTTCGCTTTGGTTTCTGCCGCGTTGTCCGGAGGAGACTACTCTTCGTAACGGTTTGATTCCCTTTGTGATGGCAACTACTGGACCCTGTCAACTTTTCTTACTTTCTTGCCTCATAATTTCACGTTCGATGGTATCAGAAGCTGACGTACCCTTTTTGTTTGCTTACAGAGACAGGAACGGTCTGTCCGTGGTGGAGAGGAATCTTCCCCCGGTCGTTTGACTATCGCGCAAGCTGCACTTCTCAACCTTCGTGGCCGTGATCAGATTCGCGCACAGAACATCCCAGTCATTGGTAGCCGCGGCAGAGATGCAGGTGCCCCCACTGCTCATCAGGTGTACGATGACTTCTCGTCCAACGCTCACGATCTGAACGGTCCTTATCGTGGCGGAGACTATGGTCATCAATCTGGCAGGAGAACCTTGGCACAGACGGCTCCATACGACCAACCGATCTCTCTTCCTCCGCCTGCTTCTCTATTCCAGAGTGGTGCTCAGAACAACATTGACCCCGCGATGGCTGCCATTCTAGGAACTCTTCGGGCCAATGGGGCACCTTTCAACGGTGGGGCCAATGACGCCTATGGCGATGGGTACCATGATGGCTTATCGAACCTGGACCACCAGGGCGGATATCATCAACCTCAGCAGCTCTCTAGTCTCCGCAACCAGGTTCTTGGAGATATGGATCTCAACCAGTTGGGATACTCTAACGGCAATCAATACCACCGCGGAGGTGTCGCTCAGGCTAGGGGAGGATACACGGCTGCCGAGGAGTACATTCTGCAAAGTCACGCGAACAATGTCCGTCGTCGTGGTGTGAACCGTGATGGGCAATCGCAGCAGTTCTGCCATCCAGAAGCCATTACGGATCCGGCGGTTGCTGACTTCAACGTTGGTGTTGGTGTTAGAGGATACAGGACCCAGGCGTCCACAGTCTCCCTTCCTCAGTCCTCGTATAGTCCTGGTGGTCTCCCCGCCGTCATGGAGGACGATGGCCAGACGTCGTCCTCTACTCCCCTGACGTACAGTCGCTCTCAGATTCTCAGCATCGGGAATCGGATGGGGATTATGGGTCGCGGTCGAAGCGACTCTTCGAGCAGCAATCAGCAGGCTTCCTCCCAATCCCAGCAACAACAGCATTACGGCTCTCCTACGATTCAATCACAAAACCAGTTTTCGTCTAATCGTAACACGAACGATCACAACCAGGCTCATGTTCGCTCTACGACACTTCCGACGTCCACTACTACTTCCCATCAACAGCAGCGCCATGTTCAGCACAACAGCATGAGCATCCCAAAATCGAGAAACCTCATTACCGATTCTATCCGCACGACGGTTCCCCATCAAAAGCACAGATCCACGAATTCATCTAGCAGCATTGCGTCCAATGACGGACTCGTGAAGGGCAACGGCCTGTATAACGCCAGCAACGATACAGGCGACTACACGAACGATGTATCCGCTCAACATCGCAATGGAACCGTCCATTACTATCACGGGAAACAAAACGACTTTCTGTATACCAACACCCAGCCGCGACAGCAGGCGAAGAATCTTGGGCAAGAGTTTCATCACCACCAACAGAGCCGGAATCAGAAGTCCTTTCGGAACGATGGAGGCTATGATGGAGGAGCGGGAGAGGCCGCTGAACCGGGATCCCCACCGCTTGTCTCCCCAGCACTCACTTACTCGTCTCGTGGGTCTGCTGGAACGCTCAGCCCTTCAACGCCGTTCGTAGGGACCTTCTCTCAGGCACCTGGGAGTGGTAGAGCATTGGAAACCGATGCCTAGATGACCGTGCCTGGCCTATTTTTTTGATACCCTATACCCCCTGTTCTTCGATTCCAAGCTACTCGTGAGCCCGGAGGCTCCTCTTCTATACACATCCTCAGCCCCGGTTCATCGTTATCATCGTATACCACCAGCGTTTTTCTCTCCGAACCAGTTCGTTCTTTTTGTTACAACATCGTCAGCGAATTCCCTCGATACCTTCATCAGCTACCATTCTCTCGTTTGTTTCAGGGCTTTCGTGAAGTTATCGTGTAATACACGTCCTGTATGTATCAGTAAGCCTTCTTTGTTGTTTCTTTTTTCATTTCGCCTTTCGCTTTCCCCTCAGCATACCAGACTAGAGTTAGTTACAGAACAGCCCAGCAGTTTTGATCAGAGTACATGGTTAGCCTACTTCCAAGTTACGTTCTAACAATTGATACAGTCCAAGTGTATGTACTATTTTGTGAGCGACTGAAATACACAATCTCGGTTTCAGTCAGTTCTGGGTGTGTGATTATTAGTTTCGATCGCGAGGATCGAATTTCATGACAAGGGGCTCTTCAAGATGCTAGTGCAACACACTTGACATCGAACCACTACCACCACCATGTCTCAGATTCAGGGAAATTCTAGTTCTTCAAGCAGCAATGACAGCCACGCCTCATCCTCTCCTCCAAGAACCCCAAGCCTTTCTACAGATTGGTCCTCTCCTGTTGCAGAATCATTTGACGTCGTTGATGCTGATCCCAAAGCCATTGTGAAAACTGCCACATCTCCACGTCCTGTTTTCTGGGAACGGTACCCATCGTACTCGAAGCAGGCAGTTCAAGAACGTCTGAACGAAGCCTGTGTCCATCTCTCTTGTTTGTCAAGTCTCTCCGTCTTACTCCTTTAATATTCTATAGCTATCTTCAAGCTCGACAGACTTCAAACAAGTCGTAAATTCCCCATTTTACCGCGACCGAACGCCCTATCTGAAGCTTACGGGACGCTGGAATTCTACTCTTTTGAGGGTTCCATCTGGATACTGAAAGTCGACGATGGTTTCCATGTTCAAATATCACTTCGACGTCCTTCACAAAGCTGATTTCGAAGCCATATTCCACTATACAGACGCTATCCATCGCGAGTGGCAGCCGAACTCGAGCTGGGTTCTCGAGCTGGACTTCGGTGGTCTCGATGTGGCGGCGGAAGGCTTCGACCTGAACGAGACAATCAACGAAGGATTACGGAGATTCGTGGACAAGTACCGCTTCTTGGAGTCTGCTGGAAAGCAATGGGAGGAACTGAAGGATGCGGTCGCGGCAGAGACGTTCAATAAAATCATGGTGAGCCCGATCATCCCAAAATACTTTCCGTCGTCCAACAATTTCCTTTTTCCGTAACTCAGGACTTCATTATGGATGGAAGCCACACCGTTGTTGTCCTTATCGATGATTATGACTCTGCATACTGGGCCATGGACCGAACTGCGCTCGATTCCGAGGTGTCTCTCTAGAAATTTAGAGCCTTCACCAGTGCGCTTTCCCTGTTCTTCGATGCCTTGGCACTCTGGAGGCAAATCCGACAAATTGCCTACATCTTCCTCGCCGGCACAGAGCAGATCCTATCCTTGGTCTCACGACAACTCTTCGGCATGACACGCGACGTCGTAGTCACGGAGCTCGCCATGACTGACTTGTTTGGATTTTGTAAACAGGATGTTGTGGGTATCGCGTCGGTGCTGGACTGGGAATTTCATGGGTTACATGCGGACCAATGGGCTAAAGAGTTTTTGGAGTCTCAAGAAGTGAAGGAACGATTGGAGTTGGGAGGTGCATGGTACCGGTTGTCGTGTCGGACTGTGTGCAACTTCTTTGCGAGGAAATTGGCAGAGAAGATCAAGGACCTTCCCGAACATATACCGGAAGTGCAAATTCCGGTGGTGTATGAGTAGGATCCAAGTTCAAGATCGACTTCCTATGCATTGTCTACGATTTTGATGTTCACTTCGATGTTCAGTCTGTCTATTGGTGTATATTGTTTCCAATGAACATCATATTCTCCTCCGCACTTGAATCCTCTGCTCGACTCTGAAGATTCCGTAGCACACTGCAGATACGTCGCCAGCCCACACCAGCCAACCACGGGTTCCCGCGACGGGAGTCTTGTCCCTGATCTGAGTACAGCACAGCGAAAATCGCAAATTAGAGACACTTACTGAAGTATCTTCCGCACATTGTCCATGCATAAGACACATGTCTTGGGATGATAATGTGCAGTGCGTGTTGGGTAAATTGAACACGGATCCGGGCCTTGATGTAGCGGACGGCGATGCTTTGCACGCGTCCCATTCCCGAAGCGTCCATTCAATAGACACAAGGAGAGATACTCCAAGATTGCAGGAATACAAACCGTCCTAGAATAGTCATAAATTTTTTAGGCATTCTCGACAGTGCGACTGTAGTTTTCAAGGAGAATACATCAAGGACCACTGATGGCTCCCACGATAAAGTGCAGCGCCAGCGAGCGTGTTGGGTAATTTAGATACTTCTACTTACCACCAGAGAGATTCATCCCGCTGGATATCATCATTGGGCAAGCCATCGGTCGCGGTGTCCAAAGCTGGCTTCGGGTCCTCCTGTTCGATCCACCTCCACTTCATTATCAAGCCTCCCAAATCTCTCAATACCATCATCTCCGAGTCTTGTCTCTGCGTCTGAAGAGAATCAAAGATCCTCCATACATCACCCCGTGGAATCGGCCCAATATCAACTCGAATAATCCTCAACTTTGCTCTTCGCGTCTGTGCTGCAAGGTCGAGCAGCATATCCCTGTCATCAAGAACACATCCTCCTAAACTGAGCTGCTCCAATCGGGGACATACTGGTATTGCGAATGGGCTTATAGCCTGCGGTCCGACGTCCGACCCAGGTGGCAAAATCTCTCGGAGGATTCGATCCAGCCAATCCCTCTTCCATACCAGAGAGGCGTCCCGGTAACTCCTGCCGTTGGGTCCCAAGGGCGCCCGGTGCTCAACCTCTGTCTTTTCGCTGACTCTCAGGGAACCATATCCGAGATTGAGCGACTCTAGGGTTTCCAGCTGTCGAAGAATTCTTATGATGTTCTCCGCTGCAACTATTTGAGGGTTGAGCATTCCGAAATGGGTAAGCGGACACTGCGATCGCCGAAGGAGGTCCTCAAAGGGTAGTTGAGCAGCAAGGCTACCGAAGTTATCGTCGTATTTCCTGTGGCAGAAACCCACGGACAGCTTCTTCAACGAGGGGAGGGTGATGCTATTGAAGGTTTCCATGACGCCTGGTAAGAACGCCGCGGCGTGGGTCATTTGCGCGAACAAACCATATTCGCTGACACCAGCCTTATGGTAGGCAGACCAGAGAACGGGTTTACAAAATACTACGCGAAGTTTCTGGAGGCTGGGCCATTGAACGGGATCATGAGTGCCAGCGGTGATCTCGAAGTTACCGCTGCCGAACACTATAGAAAGTGTGGCTAGTGAGTGACATCTGGCTGCGAGAGTCCGCATGAGTTGACCGGGGGGTAGTGATGATTCGAATACGGGGTGTGTGATAGACAGTTCATTGAGGCGGTACCAGGGTATGGGAAGAGATATTGTTGATGCGGAAATATTGCTGTGGGATAATTCAAGCCGTCGAAGTGAGGGTGCTCGAGTAAGGAGTTTTACAACAGGGGAAGGGGAGAACTCGCGGTTGCGGCACATGATTGGGCTCGCTTGTTCAGGTTGGCGGTGGAGGGGGCCGAAGCTGTACAATGCCTCAAGGGATAACAGGGAGCTTGCTAGTAACATCTCAAACGGAGCGAGATCCAGATGTTGGGTCCCAGAGCCAAGCACTACCATTCTCCAACGGTGCGAGTACTGTGCAAGAAGCTCTGTAAAATCTGATCTCTGGGTGTTCCATGCCTCCTCCGATGCAATAAACCCTCCGCCTGGGAGCACTAAGCCCGGTGGGCGATAGCTGTCATGCATCTGTTCCGCCTCAAGGGAGACAGTGATTGGGAGAGACCCAGACCTGCCAAGCCAGGCTTTGAGACCTTCCCTTCTCCCGCGCAGCTTCGCGATGTAGTCCCGACCGGATACGCCCGGTGATGGTGCTGGTAGATAGAGATGTATGGATGTCCAGAGGTTTGGAGTGGTGAGAGCAATCTCCCGCCACAAACGACAAATAGTGGTGAGTAAGAGCGGCGCGCTTCTTATCATAGGTGTGCAGAAACCGTACGAGTCGCTAGGAAGGCAATCGATAAAGATCAATCTCCAGATATCGACTGGAACTCGACGAGATGGCGAAAGAAGGGCACGATGAAGGTCGACAAAACGCTTCAATTTCTGTCGTTTGGCTTGCAGTCGGCATATCTCTTCATTCAGTTGGCGAATCTGCTCCTCTGGTTCTCGAAGAAGACCCCAGAGGGAGCGTCGCTCCATGTTGGAAGGAACATAATTCGTGTTCAACACACGAGTGAATGGTGTCTCGAAATCGGCGTTCATGTTCAATGAGTCTGTGACCTGTCCTGCAATGATGTTTAGGTCTCGACCAAATCTGCTCGACGCAGGCGAATACTTGCTCACCTATGTACCTCTCGAGAGTTATGGCGTCTCCGTACAATTAGGGCAAGGTGGGTGTTTTTTTTTGCCAAACGTCATCAATCAACCCGTTATAAGTACCCATCGCGGGGTACAGCCCGCCGTCGTGGCGTTTGCCTGACGACGTCCGAAAATATCTCAAGACGGTAAAGCCCATAGCCTTGCGATCACAAGGGACAGTACGAGCCCTAATGATGACTCGTGACATAGAGCTACATGGACTCTGGAGGTTGGACGTTGGGAGACTGAAAGTGGGATCCATCCGTGAGAAGAAACTCGCATTTTGGGACAACGGCCCAGCTTGCACGTGTGTCTATAGGGCCCAATGGGTCCAAGCTTGTCCGTTCAAAATATCGTCCAACATGTAAGCAGACATCCCGGAAGTCTACCTCGAACCACAGTCCCTCCGTAGAGCAAAAAAGCGTATCAGGGCAGCGAATACAACGTCTTCTATACTTCATGGTGTACGCCTGAGCGAGAGTCTTAGTACATGCCTTTCACTCATTCCCCGGATTCTCTTTGTCGATATGACTCTCAAAAAATCGATAGGACACAAGTCATCCAAAACTTGACACACTTACCACCAGAGAGATTCATCCCACTGACTACTGTCTTGGGGTAACTTACCAGGGGCCGCGGTGTCAAAAGCTGGAACCACCGGCGGGTCCTCCTGTTCGTCCCACCTCCAATCCAAGACCACGCCTCCCGTATCTCGCACTATCCTCGCCTCCGAGTCTTGTCTCTGCATCTGGAGAGAATCAAAGATCCTCCACACATCACGCCGTAGAACCCGCCCCAGATCAACCCGAATCATTTCCAAGTCTGCTCTCCGTCTCTTCGTTAGAAGGTCGAGCAATACGTCCCTATCATCAAGGACACATCCTCCCACACTGAAATCCTTCAATCGAGGACATACTGGTATTCTGGATGCGTCCAGCGCTTGTGAATCGACGTCGAACCCGGGCGACGAAAACTCTCGGAGGATTCGACCCAGCCAGTCTCTCTTCCATGTCGAAGAAGCGTCCGTAACAAAGGACCACGAGGACCGTAGGCACTCGATCCCTCCTCTTTCGCTTATTCTCGAGCGGTTGTACCCGAGATTGAGCGACTCGAGCGTTTCTAGCTGTCGAAGGACGTCGATGATCTTCTCTGCTAAGACTATGTGAGGATTGAATATCTCGA
>JANHQD010001951.1:0-21372 GCA_024721195.1 Marasmius sp. AFHP31
AGAAGCTTGCTCGCCTCAGTCGAAAACTCGCTGAGATGGACGTACTTGGATCCAAACCTGCTTGACATTAGGGTTTTGTGCAACAAAGTCATCCGACAGCCTTTTCCGACGACTCAAATCAGCGAACTGCTATTTTGCCGAGTAGATATCCAAACGTACTTGAAAGCAACGACCGGAAGTCCTGCTTCGTACGACTCTGGTTCATCGGGGTCCTCAGGTTCGCCACCGCCAATTGGACGGTGGATGTTGCTTAGAACCTGGGTCAATGATGAGCGCTTGCCGACCACAAGAGTACAGCAAAGGAGGGTTACCTGGAAGTAGGTATTCTCTAGGGCCCTGGACAACAACCTGGCATTGCGGAGATCCTTCTTGGCGATACGGCGGTACCCGTCGAATCCAAGATTGAGAAAATTGAACATCTGGGCGATGATGGGGGCCGCGGGTTTCGAGAAGTTCCTGTCGCGCACCGTGCAAATTGTCAGAGATACAGGTTGTAGAGGCGAAGTTCCAGCATTGGGTTGCTCACAGTGTAAAGGAATATTCGACACTCCCGAGGTAATCTAAGAATTTAAGATGGTTCAGTACCAAACGAGCCACAGACGAGAAGCTCCATGCACTTACGCAGTTCGAAGACGAGGTCCTTATGTAGATAACTTTCGTCACGCCAAAGAACCCATCCAAGCCCAGCATAGACGAGGCCGAACTTGTGACCGGAGGTGTTGATCGACACGACACGCGGAACGTCGAAGCTCCATTTCAAGTTGGGATACGCAAATGGTGCGACGAAAGCTCCAGACGCGCCATCGACATGGATTGGAATATCGAGACCTTTGTCTTTCTGGAGTTGATCGACTGCAATGATGAAGAAGAATAAGACGCTGAGAAGCTTGAGTCAAAAATCGTCAAAGTCACGTACGGAGGTCGCTCATCTCCTGTACATTCTCAAAATGACCTGTGTATGTGCTTCCGAGGATAACAATAATGCCGATAGTGCTGTTGAATGCAAAATGAGCTCAAGAAATCATCTATCATAAAAATAGGTATTACTTCTCATCAATGTATTCAATCGCATCTTTGGGGTCCATGATGAAGTGGTTGGATGCCTTAACTGGGACAAGGCGGCATTCAACATCAAAATAACTGTCGTCTCATCCTTCAGCGCCTCCTTTGGAACGAGTCACAAAATGAATGAACACATACCGGGCAAATTTCTCGAGGGCAACCTGTGCATTGGAACCGAAGACAATATTGGGATGGAAGTAGTCTTTTCCGGCGGCTTTGCGCGCCTCCTGCCAGCGTTTCTTCATTGCGAGGCCGCCAAGCATAATCGCCTCTGAAGATCCGGCGGTCGAAGTTCCTATCACTTTCTCGGCGGATGGAGCCTTCCAAAGCTCCGCGACTAATGATCGGTGACCAGTGAACACATGTTAGCAACAGGAATAGACCACTATGTACTCATGGAGATACACCGATTGTGAATGTTGGTCGCGGCAGGATATTCATCAAGATCAACTTGATTCTTGTTGATGTTCTCCATGATCAATTTATTGGCTTCATCTGGCATCCAAGTGTGAACGAAGCTGCCGGAAGTCAAATACAGCCTGAGAAAATCCCAGAAAGGTGAACGTACGATGCCAGGTTTAAGAGCGGATTGCCATCGAGTGCTGTCTCGTCGTGAAGTAGCTGATAGGCCGACCGGGAGGGGATCCCAGCTTTTGGGATCGAGTACTTTGGTAGCGTCTGTGCGTCCTCGTCACGGCTCCATGATTGATGCAACGATTGGTGCTCGTGCTGTTCTCCAAGTCGATGCGTAGCACGAGGGTGATCCTTAGATTTCTGGATGACTTCCTCAGCATTGACTACACGTCTAGGTCAGTATATAGAAAACTAGACATCGGGGAGAGAACTTACTATGACGTGAGAGCGACATGATACTCGTAGCAGAATGGGAGACAAAAGTTACATCGGTGACGATGTAGAGCTATATATACCCTCCAAGAGTGCCTGTGAGCTATAAATGGCGGTCGGTTTTGCCCTACTAACACCTCATGTCGGTCTGCTGATCATGATGGCAACGAACATTCTCTCTCATTATGTCGTAGCACATCACAAATGACGAACGGAAAGGTACCTCTAACGGCGCAAAGCATGTTTGCCTCGAGTTCTCTAGACCGCTGTGAGCCGTCTTCCAAGACGAGGAGCAAAATGTCAGGAAGAATCGAGAACAGGTACGTGATTGGTAGCCCCATCCATGATACATCCAACGTTTCCGAGTCCTCCTTGAAAAGTCCCCAAGGACTCTCTACTGGAAGCACCAAGGTCCTGAGGAAGGTTTGTCCAGTAGTCACGCTTGAGATGCTCGACCCATGGAAATTCGCTTCTGACAAGAAAGAAAGCTCAACGCGATGATGGTGCTGGTCGAGAAGCTGAATGGTGCGAAAGGGTGAATAATGTGTGCTTAGTCAAAGTCAGATCCTGGGAACATCTTGGGCTAGGGTTAGGTGCTGCTCTTCGGACTATGCCGACGCTTCTGGACTCTTTTCTTCCAGTTTTGACGAAGAACCGAAATTTAGGGGAGTAAATACTCTGGCGAGACATATATTCAAGCTTCAAGGTGAGTAGTAGACCTACCATGGGTCTCAAATCGCCTCTCAAATCGTCTTTCACATACTCTTGGATACAATCACATCGGCGAACAGTTTGACACACTGCCAGGGCCACTTGCAAATTTGCGAATAACTCTGAGGCCCTGCTCAGGCCCGCCACCGCTTCAGTTCCCGATAGCCACTCTCATACCTGTATACATCGCTTACGCTACCCGGTGAGTATCCTAGTCTCGGTGTTCGAAACTGTATCTGACTCCCGCCGAGGCAGGTAGTAGTGTACGTCTAGTTTTTCTAGAGCCCCAAAGGTTAGGGCTCGAAAAACACCGAGCGTACACCCGTTGATTGATGATCATCCTCTCATCGAACTCAGTCTTCTGAGTTCTGAGTGTCGGATGACTGGCCGCGCGTCCGAATCCTGGTTCCCAGTCCCCGAAAATAACGTCGAAAAGTAATTTGGCATGAGCAAGCCAGTCCTCAATCTACAGCCAAAATCCCTCTGTGGACTCTTGTGCACTGCCCCCGTATGTTCTTTCGGGGCCTTGAGGTCACCGATGCCAGCCGCATGAAGTTTGAATACTCTCAACAGTCAGTGACTCAAACCCGGAATATCTTTCGATTCAATCATCGACGCGGCCGCTAGTAGCTCCCTCTAGTTCTCACACGGGGTCAAAGACTAGTCAGTTCTGCAAATCGCGATCTGTGGATAGCACTGATAAAAATCCCGGTTTCTGCTCGCCTCGAAGATGCTCATCGCGCGTTAGACTAGCGGTAGACCCAGAAATGTGTTCGCAAAAATTCTCCATGCACCGGTACAACTCACTTGGCTAAGAGACCGGTCAGGGTTCAACGTCTAGTCCTTCTCAGACTCTCTCACTCTGTTAGGTGGAGCCCGACTCGGAAGACTGGCTCATCATTCATGACTCGAGTCTCGTCGCCATGCACGCACCCGTTGGTCGGTGTCTTTCAATCTCCCTATGTGATTTCTTGGCCTTCGTACTTACCCACTCCCACCACACCGCCTTCTCAACGCGCACGCGTCTCTTGCATCGACCCTTGCAGGTGACTGAATAAGCATCCTCACCAAACTCCCTTCCCAATTCATTCATCCCTCACCGGCCGCCGGTTTGTCAACATCTCGACTTGACCTACATCGCCTCGACTGATATGGATATGTACGGTCCTACTCGTCTCGATTTCAACCCTCTTGTTCGAACAAGTCGTGGATGCCGACGCCTCCGTCAAGGACCAGAAAAGAAAGGAACTAGTGGCGCACTACTAGACGTCAATACGGACTTGGGAATTGAGAATCAAGCGCGATATAGTCGAACCTGAGGCCTGAGGCTCGTCGGATGGAGGAACGATACCCCCGATTCTAGAGCCAAGTTCCAATCCAGCAATCGATTTTATCGTGATCGATTCTACAGTGGGAACCTGTCGTATCTAGGTGATGCGCAGAGAGCAAATCCCGGGACCATCCCTCAAAAGTCCTAGGCAGTATTCGTCGTCGACGAAGACGAAACGTGAACTGAGATGGGAACTCCGAAAAAGCCAGTTGCAGGAGACACTCGTCCCTCAAACATAAACATTCAAAGCACGTCAGGACATCGGGCCTACCATATGGTTTTTGAATTCGACATCAATACAATTGTTCAAAAAAGACTTGTACAAGTGTTGTAGTCGCCGGCCCTGAGTACCTCTGAGATTTGACACTGAAGTCTGACATGGACAGTTGAGTGATAAGTGATATAGTATAGAAGTACTTAGGCAGGCAGGGGCATAAATGATAAACTACAACTACATACATACAAGGGGGAACCGGGTTGTGCGCCGCGGTTGCGGCACGGATAATGATTTATATTACGATTGACGAAAGGCAGACTCTTGAAAGTTGAGGCGCGTACATGTAGAAAGGGTTGAATTAGCCGAGGAGGAAGGGCTGTATATGCTCGCATGTCGTTGAAACTGGGACTGGGACCTTCGTTGACGATCGAGCTCGATTGAGTCTTCAGTCTGGAAAGACCGAAGTGGATCGGTCACAAGCCCGAACGGGCGCAGTTTCAGAACCTCGTGAACTCATGGGATAGAGACGCGTGCTTTTTTTGACTGCGTGGTGAAAAAGGGTCGGAGGTAGCGGTCTGTCATAATCGAGAGGAAGGATCCGAAGTCACCTCGGGGACGAAGGGTTGGGAGTCCTGGCAGTGGGGTATGTAGTGTAGGGCCCGACTCAGGTTGACGGCTGGAACGAATCGGAGGCGGATATCGGTCTTAAGCAGTTAGTGAAACTTGACATGACTCACGAGAGGATGCATGAAAATGGATCCAACGCGAGCGATCGGGTACTAGCTGTCGGAGAGGTTTACGTTTTCTGCGGTCTAGGGGCGTTTGGAGGTCCCTTGGCCTAAGGGCCATAGATCGAAGCTTGACGCTATGCGATGCCCAAGAGTCAACTCCTCCAATCGGCCAACAAGGGCTCCATCCGACCTGTCACCCTCTCGGTCTTGGTGGGCAGTGGGAACGTGATCCCCGCCCTGTGTTACTGCGAGACAACGAGCTGATCGCTTCTAATCGAGCCAGGGAGCAGTAAGTATGGGATGATGGAAAAAACGATCGGAATGGTGGGGAAACATAGACAATGTTCCATATATACACGAAAACCGGTGGTGGTGGGGATGATGCATCAATGTTCTAGCGTGCCATGATGCCGCCACCCTTCCTAAACCACCGTCGGGTGTATTTGAGAAGGGACGCAAGTGAGATGGTCGAGGATGGTCGTGGTATGGCCAGTTCGGAGAGGGAGTGAACCGGGGACTACCTGTCCGGATCCGGTAAATTTTTTAGTATGGAGCGTGGAGTGGGGGCGGCCCAGATAGACCAAGACGGCGAAGTGGAGAGGCACTGCAGAGGTGACACTGACAGTATCAGTGCAAGTTGAGCTCGTAACGCTGGGAAGATTGCGGGGGTACCGTACTTGACAACAGGCACTCACGAGAGAGCACAGGAATGATGATTCAGAATCACATATACGACTGGCCCCTGGGTGATCCTACGCATGGATGATCCCCCCTATGAAGTAGTGTGCGGTTTGCCATCAATAGCCTATCATTCTGTAGGAGGGCCGTGCTCAACCCCAGTTTGAAGACGAATGCAACCGTACTAGTCCAGTCAATTGTCTTGAGTTGGATATAACATGCAGATCAAAGGATGATGAGAACACGCGGTTGCGGCGGCTGGGACGATTCCCGGCTAGATTAAGCAGGCGCTATAGATGCGGGTAGGGTTGACTGATGAATTTACCCTAGAAACATAAGTATGTGAGTTGAGTATTCAGAATACGAGGATGAGCGCCAGCGGTAGAAACTGAGTGCGAGAAAGGGAAAAAAAAATAAATGTGCTTATATAATGATCCGAAAATGGGATAGCATTTATGTAATCCTTTTCGATATTGCTACAGGCTTGTTCTGGCTGTCAACCCTCGCTGTCCATCATCATCGCCTGCTGAGTCCTAGCGCTGTCTGCTCAGCCTTTACGACGGCATTCTTTGTGTTTCTTTATAGGTTTTTCTGTCTGCTGTACGTGGAGGAAGGTTCTAGGTGAGTGATTACCTGATTTGTGAGCGAGTCAGTGAGATTGAAGGTACTGTAGAAAATAATTGGATAGAATACGATCTGGAGAAGGAGCAGGACCCTGGAGATGGCATTGTCTGTGTCGAGTGATACGGACAATCACAATGCAGGAAATGGATCAACTGGCAACGTTTACAACCGCCATCTCAATCATGCTGTCCCAATCCATCATCCACAGCCAGAAATGACCCATTGGATCCCCGACAATGCGTCCATGCAAGACCAGAATGAATACAAGATGACACAGCCTCCCCAAGCAACTGTGTCTCATACTACTTCCTGGACAAATTTTGGCGTGCATCACGAAAACCGTGCCAGGAGTGCTAGCAGCCCCAATCCAGGTTCAAATCCGACTGGGAGACCTAGTTTGAGGCTGCATATCGCCAATTACAATCACAAGGTGCAACAGCAGCAGGGACAGCACTTCCAGCAACAGCGGCACCAGCAGTACCAGCAGCACCCTCCTCAGAACTTGCCCATGTCGGTCGTACCTCCCCCAATTCCTCCTCCAAGGCCAGATCTTCACAACATTGGTCATAAACAATCACACCAACATCATTACCCTTTACCCTTTCAAAATGACCGCAGGTTGCCTTTACCACATGTACCGGCTGCAGGTGCTGCGTCGAACCACAGGGGCCCTGATTTACATGCGCAAACCAACTCTCGATCACCCTCACCACGCAACACTGCCATAACTGGAACCCCATCAACAGGTACTCCTGGATATGGGGGTCCTTCACCTTTCACCAGTACTCCTTCCCGAGCCATGAGCAACGGCAACTCGACCCCTTCAACTGGCTCGTCGTCTTCATCAAAACGTGGTCAGCTGCCCTTTTCGACTCCATCGGGCTCGTCTTCTTCTCCCAACCTGAACACAGGTTTGCCTGTTGTCGAGGAATATTCACCCTCACCGCAACTTCCAGGCTCGGCAGTTGGTGGAATTAGCACGGGAGGAGGAGCAGCGGCTAGCAGAAGACCTTTACCCGTTCCGCCACCTTCACGGCCTGCTTCGAGGAATGCAAATCCTTCGGGGTCGATTCCCAACCATACGCCTATTGGGCCAAGGGTCAACTCTCCTCTCAGAAGCGCACCTGCCCGGGCGACGGAACACGGAAGTCGCCACGGTCATGGGAGAAGTCGAAGCGACGTCGAGCTCAGTCTTGAACACGTCCTATCAGGGCCGGGAGACGAACCAGATCCACCAGATCCAGTGTCAGTTCCCTACCATGAGCGTTCAGAGAAGTGGAAAGGAAAGCAAAAGATGCGGGATCTACCTCCCAGTCCTACATCTCCTCGATCTCCCACAGTTGCCTCACCCAAGAAAGAGAGTTCGAGTCCGGTCTTCATGAGCTCCGCGTTCCCCACGAACGCGAAGCAAACACGGAAACGTTCACCGGAACGTTCACCCTCACTCCCTGCCCTGAATACGACATATCTACAACAGGAGGCTATTGGCATTACCATACCAAATCCCGGCGTGAGATCCGCAACAATCCCCAACTCAACCATCAGTCCAAGTCTCAGCTCAGGGTTACCTTCAGATCACGCCAATGTCGGTGTCGATCTGCCTGCGTCGCTCAGGAACAAGACGAGTCTCACGGGCCTCAAATCTACAGTGACAGGCGGAGGGATAAACAAGAGGACTGGCATTCGACGAAGTGGGAGCGTGTCGAGTATACGAAGTAATTCGAGTTGGCGGAGTAGCAAGAGCGGACATTCGATGGTCTCTGGATGGGCTGGGAAAGTTTTCGGGAGTGGGAATAGTGCAAAGCAAGAGGTGAGTTGCACATCTTCTCAGTTCTTTGTCCTTCGTTTGCTTTTCCAAACCTTAGTCTTTTTTTTCGTGCACCTTACTCTTTTTCTCCTTTCTTCTTCTTCTTTTGGTTTTCCTTCCAAGTTCCGCTTTTCCCCACACAATTTTCGCACACCACATATAAGAGGCAACGCCACCATCAGTGGCAGTCGGTGGGATTTACGGTTTAAGTTTCCAATCAAAACACTTGGCCCTGTTGCCACACAATCTGCGTTCTCTTCTCATCTAGAAGATGGAAGAGGGACTTATGACTCACCCACGAGTACATTGATTGCCCTTGTTCGTTTTGTCCTGTACGCACTCGGATTGCCCGGTGACGTCGGGATAGCCAACATTTTCGATATTCTTTTTAGCCCAACTTTATTGCCATGGTGTCGATATCGCTGCAGTGTGCTGACCAGTTCCTTCTTAGCAATCGCACTCTGCTAATTCTTCACCTATCATCCCTGCGCCCACACCGACGAACATAAACACGAACGGGATGTTCAATTACGACAGCACGTACAACAACAACAATGCATATCCGCCCCCGCCCTCGTCAACCACCACACCTACACCTCAGCTTCGACAGCCCCCTACACCGAGGTTGCAGATTCCTACGACGCCGTCTTTCGTTCCACCACTACCTCCTCCTATATCCCAGCCGAGCGCAAGATCGCCACTTCCGGCACCGCCACCCAACGTCCCCGTCCCCGCCTCCGCTCCGGTTTCGCAACCGAACAACAATGCACTTGCACCTGCACCAACGTCCTCGAGACGCAACACGAAACATAACAAGTATTTCGTCGCGAACCGGACGAGTATGGAGAGCATTGCTTCGCTCGCCGTCTCTGTCCAACAACAACAACCCGAGCACACACAAGGGAACGGAACCGGAAACAGATCCGTCGACTCGTTCAGTTCATCTGGATCGTCTGGGTCTGGGTCCGGGTCTGCGAGTACGAGTGGGGGGTCGGGTGCTACCGTCGATGCCGACGCTCTGTCTACACATCCGTATTACCCCAACCCTAATCCGAGCCGTAGCCAGGATTCTCTGTACTCGACTTCGACCGGACCTTCTACACCTACGTATTCGTATTCTTCGTCTTCGCTACACGACGAAAACGATATCGGGCATGCGCACGAAGGGTACGAGGTGGATGACGATCGGGTTTATGTTGATGATGGGTACGATGGTGCGGGTGGTGATTTGAATGCGTATCTCGAAGATATTGGAGGGTCGGATGTGCTGGAGGATCTGGGTGAGTTTAAGGCTGCGCCTGGGAGTCCGGAGGATGAGAGTGATGAGTTTGAGGGTGGTGGTCGTACGCGTGTTGTTGGGGATTCTTTGGGGTCGGGGTTGGGTGCGGGTAGGAGGAGGAAGGGTGAGGGGAATAGTCCGTTGAGTCCGATGACTTATGCGAGGAGTGATGAGTCTGATAGTGAGGCTTTGGGCGGGACTGTTCATCATCCCCGTCCACGAGTCCCTCAGAAGGGGAGGCAGAAGGAGAAGGAGAAGCAGCAGAAAAACAAGGAGAGGTCAAAGGAGAAACTAAGGGAGAAGGAGAGGCCAAGGGAGCATAGGGACAGCGGGAAAGGGAAGGGCAAAGCTCTACCCACTTCGACGCTGGCCGATGCCGTGGAAGAGTACGTATCTATCTCAGGAGGAAGGAAAGTTTCTCGTTCTACGACTAATGTGGGAAGGACGAAGAGCCCCAGCAGTCGTCGAAACGCACCTCCTCCGCCTCCAAAACATGATATCGATTATCTGACCGGAGTCGTCCTCGACGACCCGGCTGATATCTTGGGAGGTGAGGAGGAGATGGTTTTTGCCAAACACACGTCTTCTTCGCGGAGAGAACGCGGGCAGAGCTATGTCCTGGGATTGGGCGGTATAGATGACATGGATGACGACGAAGGGGCTTTCGGTAGAGGAAAGTTGAGGATGAGGAGTCGAAGTCCGGACTTCGATGATCCTCTCACTGGGGGAAGGGGTGGGCGCGGGCTGAGGAGGTATCAATCCGACGAGCGCGTGGGGCTGGGAGGTAATCCTGAGGACGACGAAGATCTGCGGGCGCACACATTACCTATCCATGCCATCGAGGCACCGACAAGGCTCACCCCGAATAGGTATATCCGGCAAGAACCTCTACCGCCTCCTCCCGTTCCACCCGTTCCCGCTGTCGACGCCCACCAACGGACGAGGTCGCACCATGGGCACTCGTCGATATCTATCCCCCACAACCACAATCAGAATAAACCTCTCCCATCGACCGTGTTGAACTTTGACTACTCCGTGCCCGCTAGTGGTGGTGCGTTCATTGGGGTTGGTGGATTACCCGGACCGTTCCCTTTCCTTGGAGTACCTGCGAACAGCGAGCGCGGAACGAAAGACCAGGATCGCGATCGGGATGAGAGACATAGTCTCCGGTCCAGTCGTTCGTCACACAGGTCCAAGTCGGGTGCGAGCATTCAGCGCGGGTTGTCGATGCCTGGAAGGGAACCTGGCAAGGAACAGCATGTCAGGAAACAGTTAAATAACCTGGCCCCGAAACCGGTCAGCTACGAACTCTGGGTCCAGGCAGATATGGATAGAAATACTCCTGCCCAGGATAGGAAAAAGGGTGTCTTGACCAAACCACAAATTTGATTCTGATATTTATTGTGAGTTGCCATTGGTTGCCTTCGCACGTGTGTTCTTTCGTTTCTCATCACGAGCTATCACAGATCCATCATGGTCTCGTTTCTTGAGATATCTTGTTTTTTCTCCTCACTCGATTTTTTTACCTCGCATACCTAATCTATCTTGCACATCACATTCAGGCTGGATTCTATGCTTCATAGTCACAGGCATTTCACCATGCAGTTGCGTTAGCGTTACACGTCATGTATTTCTACATGAGTTTGACTTTTTTTTTGCTTCACTTCGATTATATACCCTTTCTCGGGTTTCAAATTTGTAGATATGTAGCTTCTTGTATTCCACTCTCGAACTCCTTAATTTATGTAGTTTCATTCTTTGAAAACAAGGAGGGCGTGGTCAAGAATTGGTTAGAATGGATGTATTCGGAGTGTTAGACTAGTAATACAGATGGTTGAAAGCAAAAATGGGTGGTACATTCTCGATCTCTACACCAGGACGACCTCTGTTACGTGCCACCCGCTCGAGAGTTGCCTCGCCATTTGGATAGAGAGCGCCCGTACCATGTTCCTCGTTGAGTGAGATAGGGGCGAGGAGTGTTTGGGCTTGTGGGTAGACGAAATTTGGGCTGAACTCGGTGAAGACATCGACGGTAGCGTAGTTTCAGCTTGCTGGGTCCTAGCTCTCAGTTTGGGTGCTATCGGGAGCGTAGGATAATGTCTGGAGCGGTCTGTGGAAGGCAATTAGCTTAACCTGAGAGCGATGGTCGAAAAAGGAGCTCGCACGTACGTTTGGTAGGTTCAGCGGATTCTGGGTATTTCGGACGAAACGTATCCTTCCATGACTTGTATTTCTTGGGCTTGGAAGGTTTGCTCGCGTCCATTTCGAGTTTGGAAGCGTCGAGGACCTTTCGCTTCGATTTGGGTTTCGTCGGGGTGCTCGTCTGTACGACGGATTGGTCAATGTGCACCAGAGAAATATTTGAGGTTTCAAGAGCATCTTCCATAGTCAACAGAGTAAGATCCAGAACTTTCTTCTTCGATTTGAGCGTCTTCTTCTGAGTAGCGCGAGGAGTCATGCTCGTAGTGGTAGACATTGTCGACGAGTGCAAGATGGTAGACGCAGTACGTGGAGAGCAAGAGCAGATTGATTGGCAGGAATATTTCAGAGTGAATTCCGAGAGATGATGGTGGATCAAGTCCAAGGAGTAATATCGCCTCGTACGGGGGTCGACTGGAATTTATGGATTTTTGAGCAGGGGTCATGTCTTGACTCCTATCGTCTGGAGGTCCCCAGCTGGTCTTCTCTCAATTTCTAGTTGAGCTATTGTTTGTACCGCAAGAAAAAACGTATCGAGAAAGGAAAATAAAGGCATTGTACGCACCGAAATGCATCCTCTCCAGAAACTCAGTCTAACACGCAACTTCGAGCCCTTTTCCCTCGGTAGTCGTTACAATATGCACACAGGCATACAGATTACCGGTCAGTCAAAGTTCTTGACAGTCCATTGAACCTTTGTCGTGCACTTGAGCTAAGGAGTGAACGCGTGGACGCGCTGGTCGTAATGCATATGGATGGCCTCCAAGGACCTCCAAGAGCTAGCTGATCCGACGGATTTTATCTTATCTCCCCTCGGAGCCGACGCTGACAATTCGCTTTGCCTAGGCTTTGACTTTACACCTCCTCCAGGCTCCTAACGACGACCTCGTACTGAACAGCTAGTTGCATCGAACAATCATGGTTTTCTACATTATACAGCAAGAAAATGGGTAGTTTGTTACGTTCGACGAAATGATACTTCAGGCAAGGAACTTGGCCTCGCGGCAGTTGCACCGACATTACCATGATGAAGAGACGATCGCATGGCTCTCAACTTATTCACCCACTTAACTTTCATAATCAAACAGGAACCAGTGCTCAAAGCTCAATATGGATCGGAGCAATGAAAGTCGGAAATAGAGGCCACAGTCGCCTAGGCAGAGAAATAGAAAAGGAGGCCCTCGCGGTATGAATCTTGAAGCCTCTTCCTTTCTGTTTTTTGCCAATTGACATATGCAGACTAAGCGAACGAGACGGAAGAAACTTCAGTGAATCTGAGGACCGCTAACAGAGTTGCTCAGGGTCATTTCAACTTCTCCCAATCGTTCGCCACATGAATCAAAATACCACATATGGAGTCCAATCTCCGCCAATCTCCCCGACTCACACGACGGTCACAGCCCTTCGATTCGTCACTGATCTTCAACAGCAAGCAAGCGTGCAGTGACGTGCAACGTCCCCTCCACTACAAACCTCCATCGCCCTCGCCCTCGCCTTCACCTCCCCAACCCCTCTTCCTCTTCCTCCCAGCGAGTGGCTTCCTCATATTCCTCGTCTTCTGCATCCATCGTTCCTTCAGCTCACCGAGATCGAGCTTGGCAACGTACCATAACGGGGACACCCGCTTCTCCATCGACACCCTGCTCATGGAGAGACAAGTCACCATACGAAACAGAAATGTTGGCTCGGGGGTACAGAACAACAACAATGCTTCCGGGAGCCAATACATCAACACAGGCGGCCATATAGAGCATATGTCTGGGGGAGAGGTCAATTTTGTTGAGAGCACCAACCCGACAACTATCAATCGTGAGTGGCTGATGTCGTTCTTGTTGAGCTCGAACTTTTTATCTCAAATATGCTGGTACAGGACCCAGAACCCTCTGGGACGCACTTTCGGGCGTTGGGGCTTCCCATACCGCAAAACAGCAGTGTTTGCGGGGCTCATGTCTCCCAGGAACCCGCGAGGAAGTCCTCAGAATTATCTGGGAGTGGATTTTGGCCGGAGGGCAGGGGAGTCCGATTCTTTGGCTTGCTGGAGCTGCCGGTGTTGGGAAAACCGCCATTGCTATGACCGTTGCCAAAGACTGCGATCAGAAAGGCCATCTTGTCTCCTCCTTCTTCTTCTTCCGATCCGATCCAAAACGTAACGTCCCCGACGCTCTCATACTCAGCATTGCGGATGGCTTGGCCTCGACAATGTCATCCATGCGATTCTTCATTGAACGGCGGATTTCGAACGATCCAAAAATACTGGAGGCGCGGCTGGAAGACCAGTTGCGTGAGCTCCTCATTAACTCTTTCGTGCGATGGAACTTGTTGGCGCTGTGCTCAACACTCTTGAGCGTCATGCTGCTCGACATAATGCGGGGATTCCTCTTTATCCTTCTATGGTTCGCGCCGTTACGAACGCCGGATATCGTCATCATTGACGGACTTGACGAGTGTAGTGACGAGACCACGCAGTTACGCGTCCTCGACGCCATTCAAGCCGTGGTTCAGCAAGGGTCCTACTTCCCATTGCGTTTCCTGGTCTGCAGCCGTCCAGAGGCTTGGATTAAGGAAGCATTCGCCGCCAAGCCTCTCTCTGACCTCTCGAAGGTCATCCTGCTGGATAATAAGTTCAGTCCCGCTGGAGACATCATGCAGTACTACCGCTACCACTTTGACGAGGTCATCAGGAGTCCCAAGTACAGTCAAGTCCGGTTCCCGAGTCCGTGGCCTTCGGAGGAGGAACTTGTGGCTCTGGTCCATCAGTCCTGCGGCCAATTTGTCTACGCGGCGACCGCTGTGAGCTTCATAAAGCTCGCGAAAATCCCCATGGATCAACTCCACCTCATTCTGAGAAGCTCTTCAAATGATAGACTGGGAGCATCGCCCTTTCATGCGCTTGATAGCTTATACATTATCATCCTCGAAGCCAATCCCAATCCTGAGGAAGTCCTCCACATCCTAACTGCAATCCTCATACTTCCCGGCTATCTAGAACCAACTCCAGCGCATATTGAACTACTGTATGGACTGGCGCGAGGAGAAGTGGACTTGGCATTACGAGGGATGCACTCCGTACTGAAAACTGGTGGCTGGGGAGATACGATTCGCGTACACCATAATTCGTTCAGGGAATACCTGCTGGATCCAAATCGGTCGCACCATTTCCACATTAATATGTCTATCCAGACACATGTGATTGCACGACAATGGCTTCAAAACCTCTCGCTCAGTAAAGTGTGGGATTACAGGTATACGCCCTCCATTTCTAGGCTATCCGAAACAGCCTCTTACATGCATCCATAGCGCCGACCAACTCCGTGACAGGGAGACGAAGTCCTTCTTCACAGAGTGGATTGAGTTCTGCCTGTTAATTCCCAAACCAACCCGAGATATTTTGTATGATCTATGGCGTGCCGACGTTGCTTCAGCACAACCAGCGGCAGGTCGGTGGGAAGGGAGGCTTGGGGAGGTCTTGAACAATAGGGATGACCAGAATATCGACCATTGGCAGGTGGCTGGAAGACAGGTGAATAGTGTTGCTCGAGATTGCGTAAACCATTTCTACCCAACAGTTGCCAATCGTGAGCAGCCTTTTTTCTTCCTCTTCTTTGACCTAGACCATTCTCACCCGGGTTGGGACAGATTATCGAGTCATCTGGGGTCGAGTCTTCGGTGTAAAAGCACTTCACGAAGCGGAACAACAGCATAAACGAAGACAATGTCTCCCAGGAACCCGCGAAATAGTTCTCAGATTGATTCGTGAATGGTGTTTGGCGAGAGAGCAGGACAACCCCATCTGTTGGCTCTCGGGAGCCGCTGGTGTTGGAAAATCTGCGATTGCGTCGTCCATCGCTCGGATATATGAGGAGGAAAGAACCCTTATACCCACGTTGCTGGTTCGACCCGACTCGAAAGATAACAACCTCTCCACCTTCTGCCTCACCATCGCGCATGGTCTGGCCTCGAAAACGCCTGCCATGCGAAGTCTCGTTGAGAAGTGGTTCCTGGGTCTCAATAACGCACCGGAACGGGACTGGGAAAGAGCCCTACAGGGCTTCTTTAACGACCTTGCAGGGATGTCATCATTTCCAAATGTTGTCATCGTCGATGGACTTGACGAATGGAGCGACACTGACAGGGAAACCCCATTGCGCATTCTCTCCGTCATCCTATCTACCATCCAACAAGTACCTCATTTTCCACTGCGATTTTTGATCTGCAGTCGCTCGAAAGTGGAGACCTTTGTTAGTAATCCCCTGTTTCGATTCACCAAAAGTATTGTTCTCGATGGGTCGTTCTCCCCCGACCAAGACATCAGACAGTATTATCGCTATCACTTCCGAGAGATTGCCACCAGTCGGGAGTACAGTGATGTCCGATTCCCAAGCCCCTGGCCTTCGGCGGAGGACCTCGAGATGCTGGTCGAGCGGACTTGCGGCCTGTTCAGTTATGCATCAACTGTAATCCGGTTCATCAGGCTTGCGTCTGATCGTCCTCCCATCGATGGGCTTCGTTTCATCCTCAAAAGTACTTGGAGCGCCCCTTCATCTGACTCACCCGTTCATCATAACCTTGACTGCCTTTACAATGCCATCCTTCGTCTTAGCCCATCTCCCCAAGAAGTATTATTCGTCCTTGCGGTCATTCTCATAATTCCAGGCCATCTGGAACTAACCGCTGCATACATTGTATCACTCTGCGGGCCCCTTCTGATACACTGGGAATTGAGGCTGCGAGAGTTGTGCTCATTGCTGGACACCGGTGGCATGAGGAATGAGCTCAAGCTACACCACATTTCGTTTAGAGATTATCTGGTTGATAAAAACAGGTCGCATGACTTCCACATCGACATCCCCACCCACACGTACGCCATTGCGCGACAGTGGCTCGCGAACCTGACGATCAGTGAAGTGCGAACGTATGTACGAGATATCCTTGCTTTCCAGAACTTCTCTCATACACATATGCAGCTCTGACTGGGTCTACCGCAAGCAAACCAGGTCCTTCCATGTGGAATGGATCAGCCTCTGTACAGCGATTCCCGAACCAACTGAGCAGCTATTGAACGATTTGTGGAATGTTGACCTCGCATCCGCGTATCTAGCAAATGGAGAACCTCCTTGGGAGTCTATGTTTCAGAGCCTCGTACCTTGGGTGATGAAACATGTAAGTTCGATCAGCAACTTTTTTTTACATTCCAAACGTTTATGCTCATCCCTCTTTCTCAACAGCAGCCGCAAAACCCTGGGATTGTGGAGGGGCTCGTAAAAAAATTTACAAAGCGTCCTGATCATTTTCACCTGGAATGGCCTTGTGTGTCTCCGCGAGACGATGCTGGGCATTGGGTTGTCCAATGTGCCGCAGGCTGCGAGTGGACCACTAGACTGGATGGGCTGCGCCCCAACAGGGACCAACTACCTCGTCTCACAGACTGTCGGTGTGATCTGTTCAGGGGGGATGTGTCACGCAATCCAAAGCACCTCGCATACCAGGATGCTTGTTTACGACTCATCAAGGCTTTCTGCTCCCTTTTCCAGGAACTTGCACAGAGTGATGCAGGGGACGATGGAACCATTGACGAGCTGTCGGGCATCTTTCTGAATATGGTACGGTCGTCGCTCCTGAAACCCTGTCGCTTAGACGCGGGGTTGATTCGTCTCTGTCGGAAGTTCTTTGTGTTGGCGAAAGGTTGCTTGGTGATGCGGATTGATTCATCGGATGGAGAAAAGGGTAAGAAGAACGTGTTTGAGTGGATTGAGGTGAGGTTCACTTCTCTGGATCCCAAGCCCTATCCGTCGATTCACGATTTCTCCTCACAGACCTTTCCGGACAGGTTCGCCGAAGATGGAGAAGCTTTGAAATTCCTATTCCTTGCTTTGCCTTGGGAACGGTGGGAACAAAACTTGGAGGATCGGCAGCGGGAGCGGGAGGAGGAAGATTAGGTCTATGTAAGGGAAGGTGGCCAAAGAGCGTGTGCCAACGCCCTATATCAGTGCTTCAAGGACCGTCTCCAGATTCCTTAACATTGTACTTTACTGGATATATCGCAAGATTCATACATCTCATGCACATGCGCGGTCCGGATTGAGGAGTTGCTCGCGAATCGCGATCGGTCTCGTAATTGTCCGTAAAATACAATAAATACAGCAGGCATCGGCGTGGCACGTACCAACTCTCACGTCCTACGGGTCCAGCTTCAATACCTCGTCTCGGTTCACAGTCTCAGGTCCTTCGCCATCGAATCGTGCAACATTGCTGTCTGAGAGTTTGCCTCCCTCTCGGGTAGTTTGTCGATAGATACACACGGCGGCAGCGGTAACTGAGGAGGGTTATGTCAACAGTCAATGTGAATGAGAATGGACAATGGGACGTACGGGGGAAAGTCAAAGCGAGTGATATCGCTCCGTCCGTGAAGTGTACCCAGCAAAAATCGAAGAGAATACCGTCACATTGGAAGGTTGAGTCCTGTCGGTATACTCCTGGATGGCGCTTCGTGGAGGCTAGTATAAGGATCCCGCACGCTGATACGAATACGGCACATTGAGTGATCGTCGACCGACTGGGTTGTTAGGACTCACCGAAGTTCAGCACAGCCATACCGGTGAGCGTGTAGAAGTGAGTCGACGCTCGAGTGAGTGTACGTGTGATGGACGGACGGCGATTGTATGAAAGCCTAATCATATGAGGTCAACTGGGGCGTTTCGAATCTTGAAGAAAACACCAGACCAAACTCACAGCACGCTAGCCCAGACCCAGGTGATTGTAGAGAGTGAAGATGCCAGTCCAGCAAAGGCCTCTGGACACACAAGTCAGCTAATCTGGAACACATACACAATGATTCTTTCGAACGCACGCAATTTCTCGTCGTAACTCCCTATGGCATGCATGATCCCGATTGCAGTCCCCGGAAGACCAAGAGCGATGGTCGTTCCTTTTGAGAACAACCCGCTGTCAACAGAAAGTTGGAGACACAGACTGGTGGCGACATACCATACAACGCAGTACGAACCCTCGTCGGCGAGTGCATTCTCCCCTTCAAAGGACCGGCATCATGTGCACGGTCTCGCGCTACCACCGGGGAACGTAGCCCGTGGGGGAGCTCGCGGCTAAAACGGTATATCGTGGCAGCAGCAACGGCGGCTACAAGATTCATGTCAGTCCTCGGAGCTTGAAGTGGGCGACACTAGACGTACCTATAATGCTCATGAACAGCCCTAGAGTACCGCTAGATATCGACATGGCACACCACATCGTGATGACAGCTTCTGGTCCGGGCATGTTGGGGCACGAATACCTGGTTTCACTGAGGAGCATGATCCCAACAACTAGTATGAGGGGGTGATTGAATTCAGTGTCCTTCCGAGGTCGAACGAAATGGGTACCGACTGAACCAAAGGACGGATAGAATGGTAAACGAGATGAGATGAACCAAAGCGCTTGCGAGGACATGGTCGGATTTTCTTCTGTGATTGTACGCGACGCTGTAGACAATTCCACGACGCATCAGCCCAGTTGAACCCCCAAAGTGTAGAGTAACTAATCAACACGCACAGGACACTGAGCCATACCCAGGTGAGAAAAGATAGAGCAACCCCGACACATGCGAAATAAGCTACCGCGATCGAGTCAAGCTTTAGAAGGTCGGTTGAGTTGGTGACATACCTGAGAAGTGGCTGACGTCTCGTAGTTCTTCCTCATAGTAGAATCCTGACGGACCCCTCCAATTCCACTGACCAAATCCAGCAAGCAGACCGGTCAGAACGTTTTGAACTAGTCCCAAAGCCAAGAGCCAGCCTACTCAGATACGGAGATCAAATCAAGCCCGTTGAGTATAATGGGAAGTTGCTCACCATAGAGGTTCAGACGAAGGGTTCGAACGAAGGCCATGGGAGGAAAGAAAGGAGGGAGAGTGATGAAATTCACCCTGTCAAGATATTAACCTTTGATGCCTTGAACGTTTTGATTCACGTTCAGGGTCCACAGAAGCGGCGGTGTCGTAGTCTCCACACAAGATCGATATCATCATTGTAACGCTGCTGTATCAGTCCTGGCCCCAGCCTCTCTCTCGCGGATCGCTGCTTTTTACTGCAGAGCGGTACAAAAGTCTGGATGGTGGAGGGTATCACTGTCGCGACCCATTGTAAAGACAGGGACCCAAAAGCTCAACATGGTTGGTAAGGCCTGATTGAGCTGTTTCGGGTTCTTGTCTTGGCGAGAGCAGCGATCAGCGTCACCTTGGCCGAGGTTTGCTCGGTTGTTCCGGAACTTCCGTTGGCTCAGGGGAGTAATTCGCGTGTAAGTATTCAGTACACATTGAAGCAGGATGGAAGGCGTTAACAATGCATAAAGGCTGTACCTCTGTGGAGTCTGGCTGGAGAGGTGGTATCTGTGATTGATGGCGCGAAAAGGATTATCCTTCAGACTTCGATTGTATGGCGAAACCTACGAAGATGCTTAGGCTGGATGATGGGTGCAGGAGACAAGATTTAAATTTGGGCGCTTAACAGACTCGTCTTCAGCGCTTCAGCCACAGGCCGGTCAATTGTCGAAGCATCTTCACTTCCAAATGTGCATTCCTCCCTCTAGATACTGAGACCGTTGACAACGCCTTCTCGGCCTAAATCCGCCGCACAAGTCGAGACCAGTCCCGGAAGGGCCCACGATGGTTGCTGTGGAATCCAGTCCAGCCACATGGGTACGCCCCTCGTGTACAAGCTCCTGTTGTGAAAAAAAGACCGGGGATCGCGGCTAACTCACCCCGCGCTCTCTAATATGTACTCAGTTTGCGTGCCATTGAAAAGATAACATGTAGACTATCATATAAGTGCTTAACCAAAAACTGCGACAACAATTGGAATGTGGAAAGTCCAAAAGAACCGACCAAAAGGGAACTTATAAAAAGAATGAGAAAAACCGCGAGAACGGAAAACCCAAAAGACCGATGCCGTGGGGCCGTTCCGATCCTGGGTCAGAGTACCCGACATGAATTAGGGAATGGAAAAATGTACGATGCGTGAGTCCAGTGCTTGAAAGGAGGGACATGATATACAGCAGAGTCGTGATGCGAGTAAGGTAATGAGGTCCATGGTTCCATCTAAGGTGAAATCGACGATGACTGGCGTGAGGAGGTGCATGGGCATAGGAGGAGCGTTGCACTGCCTGCGACGGGGTTCATCGCCGTTGCCGAAGGAAGGAGAATCCCGAGAGGAACATGACCAGGAATGTGATGAATAGAGACATCCCGAGCGGACTTCCTATGGTATTGGCAAGAGCACCGTTTTGACATACGGTACATGTCCAACCTGGGTGATTTGTGTCAGCGACAGCAAGTGATAAAACAGTTTGGAGGGGTACGAAAACGCAAGAAAAGGGGGGAAAAAGCAAGACTCACCGCTCGACAAGGGTGTATATGGCCGAGGAGTGTACAACGCAAACTTCAAATTCTGGTTGGGTGAGAGATATCCTGCCCTTTGTCCTACCCCCGGCCCTCTATCATCGTAGACTTGCATCGTATACATTCCGACAGCTAACGGCGCCTGTGGATTGGCTTGCTGGTAGCTGTAAACATCCCACACTACCGATGTCGCATCTCCTGGTATGGTCCCGTCCGATGGCCCTACAGGATATGTAAAGCTATTTTGACCAACTGCCTTCACGGTCAACGAGGTTGGCACTGCCAATATGCCCGAGGCATTCCAAGCAAATGTTAAGGGCTGATTTTGAGCAATTTTGTAAAACGAAGTGGACATTTCTGGAGGTTGTGTGAATGAGATTATTCCAGCAGGTGCAGAGGTTGGAATGTTGACTCGAGTGCTTCCTCCGTTGTTCGTTCCGGTATTGCTACCTCGAATGGGGCCGCTAGCCGTAGGAGAGGTCGACATGATGATGGAAGGG
>JANHQD010001952.1:0-17211 GCA_024721195.1 Marasmius sp. AFHP31
GCTTCCAAAATTCATGTGTCGTCGCTTCCCGTGACGAGACACGCTTCGAATTTGACTGTTGCTCGCGGGTGGACCACGACTAGTGACTAGTGACTGCTGGGACAGTAATATGACCGCTGCTTACCTGTGCCTTTGCCCTCCAGTATCATCAATCATTCTCGACCCTTGAAGCTTCTGTGCTGTTGACTACAGTTTGACGCCATGGTAAGTCTCAAGTTCGCGTTTTTCGACCCATTGTACTCACCTTGACATTCCCTAGCCTTCCTGGCAGGGTGTTGCAGATCAGCCAATCTCCGGTCACCACTGATCCGTCACGGAAATCGGTGAGGCGAGGACTGTCTATCGAATTTCCGATTACCAGTAGTTATCGTGGGTTTTCAAAGTATGTGGGCAACCTTAGCGTCTGCAGACTAGCACTACGAGTACTTCTGGAAGAGCAGATAGCGCGTTGATAATGTAGGGGATTTGTAGTGATTTGGGGGAGGATTGATATTCACAGTCAAAACCAGCGTCCTAGTATTGCGGATGAGACCGAGGGCGCAGAGCATTGCGCCGATTAGCTCGATGAGCATGAAGAGTGAACAGAAGTTTCTGGCAATGTCGGATGACGGTAACCTGGTGTGCCGTATATGGTTGATTGTTCTCACGCAGGTCATGGCTGACTCAGACTGAAGTTACCGCCATTCTCCCCCATTGACCTTCACTTACCTCGCGATTCTACGTGTCTATTGCACTTTCAGATACTCGGCGCAGTTCCTACAATTCTTGTAAGCCAAGATATTTCACCCATCCTGGGTCTCTCTCTCATCCTTCCGCTTCCGGCGCTAGAAAATCTGTGATCTCAAGCGCGATGAGAGGTGAGAGTGAACTAAGGTACGAGATTCAATTTTACATTCACGTTTTTATGCTATTGGCTCTCAGATCTCACTATCAAGACTCGCACGGTGAATATGAAGATGAAGTGGCCGGGCTCAAACCCGCCCGAACTTGGTTTTCCACTGTCTCGCCCCGCGTCCACCAGGAAGCGCGTACCGGCTAAACAGCATGTCATTCTTGACCTACCATCGCGAGTTCCCTCTTTAGCCGGCCGTATAGGGTGTCTTCTAGTCGGGCTGACTCGAAAAGCAGAGCCGATTCTTTAGAATGCCAAAGTACGGGAACTTCGGAAAGGATGGTCCGATGCGTTTGCCGAGTTCGCATCTCTTTAGGTCTCTTTTTGTCGTGTCTGCGTCATATGCTATAATGCCCACCAGGGCAGCCAGCTCGCCCATGAGTACTGTACTGACACATCAAATTAAATAGTTATCAATCACCCGTTGGGTGCATGGGTTTCTCCACTAGGGGGGATCAGTCGCTGCCGTCTTCCACTCCGTCTGAGAGCACAAAGTCTGGCCGCTGCCTCGAGATCAAGCGTTTACTTGGATGGAGCGCATGATACGAGCGTGGCTCGCTTATTCGAACTTCGGATTGCTGATTTGCAGCGTCCTCCTTTCCGGATTTTCGCGAGGTAAGGAGCACGATCAGGCACTCCAGGCATCTTCACCCGTGTGCGACCGCTCACTAACGGTTGCTTCTAGATTCAGCGTATCATATAAGGCTGGTATGCTAACCTTGTATGCCGACTCTTTCTGGGTACCTCGTTCTACCTTCTTCAAGTCAACTCGCCGTTGCCCTTTCTGACGGGTCCCGGGATTCTGACTTTCACCTCGTGTATATCTCTCCGCACAGGGCTGTATGAAATTTTGAAGGTATCAATGGCGTTTCACGGAATTGTGCAATATAGGTGTCGGAGAACAAGATAATCTGTGTTTTGACAGGTCTTTGAGAGCCACCATTCCCGTTTACCGCCGATTCGTCTGGGCCAATCGTCGTCGCGTCTTTCAAGATGCTCCCAGCGAACAGACCTCAACTGCTTGTCGTCACATCAGATGAGACTTACCAATTCGAGTTATTTTGCTGTCCTGCCCAAGAACACATGAACCCCTTGCCCAACCGTTGAGTCATTCTGAGGTCTTTATAAACAGCTCCCCTCTTCGTTTCTCCTTCATTACCCTATAGACCTCCATGTCCCTGCAATCATCGGACGACAACACGCAGTCAAGCCAGAAAGCTCAACCTCAAACTGACCAAGACTCTTCGGGCTGTGTGGCGGTTCGTAAACACGTTTCGCCATGCCAAAATATTCTAAACGACAAACTCCAGAGATTTCTCGAGATGATTGGTCAAATCTTTTGTTGCCTCAAACGAACCTTTTGTTGCCTCTGACGAGGCTGAGATCTTTAAACGGATTAGTTTTTGTATCCGTTATCGTGTGTCTAGTAAGTCACCCCGCACCGCTCAAGAGTCCTGCTGATACTAGCTTTCAGCGCTCTACCTCTACCACTACGTCTCGGAACATAGACGGTCGTCACAGGCTCTCCTAGTCATCAACTTCGGACCTAGAGAAATTCTTGGGGCTGATCGCTGGCGTCTCGTGTGCACGTGTATCAATACCGAAAACAGATTTCAGCTGTCTTGAGAGCAACGGGAGTCGAAAGATTGCCGCTGAGCATGCCCATCGCCCAACCGTTCGAAATGTAGCTTCTTCCTTAATGGGGTTGCTTTGAATCTTGCGAGCGCCAAGCGCCCCACAGATGTGCCGCCACTTGACTTGGAATGGAAAAACTGGACCGGAAGAGAGATGCTAGGCAAATAGCCTCATGCTAACTACTCGTGCGGAGACGCGGGGATCACACTAGATTTTGTCATCAGTGAAATATATATAGATCCTCACAGACCACTCATCTATCGATGCTTGCCTACTCATGGTTCAAAGGGTGATGCGTACCGGGGGCACCGATGCAAGGTTTTGGCCGACTATTGTACAGGGTTGGAACTTTTGCTATAGCACCTCATTCAAACGGTCATAACTTGAAGCTCGATTTAAACAGTATCATTTGAATTCACATCCATAGAGATACATTAGTCAACTATGGGATAAAAGAAAGGGGGGGGAAGCATGAAGGAGGAGGTCGTGGTCTCCTAATGGCCATCGCAGGCAGTAGGTAGAACGGGTACTCAGAGATTTGCAAAGGGTGTTCAAACGGACGTTTAAATCAGGCATTCAAATGAGACGTTCAAATGGGTCGTTTGATTGCATCGTACGCTTAGAAGACTCCCTCGTGCTTTGCAATAGGAATGGAGCTTGAACGAGACCTTCTGGGTACTCAAATTCGCCTCACTTTGTTTTCCTACAAGAGGTCGGTGCCAAGGCAATCGCTACTCGAGGAAAAGATATGGAACCTACTTTTTACTTCAAGAAACGGCCTCTCACGCCGCGCGAGCGCTTGATGAAACATCTCAAGCGCCATAGCCCCGGTGGGAGTAAAAACGGAAAATCCTTGAATGTATTCTGATAATCTCACCAATATCATAGTATACCATGATCGGGACAGATACTCGCAAAGCGGCATAATCGCCCGGGCCCTAGACCGGCTAGAAACGGTATTACGATCGTGATCGAGACGTAGTAGAAGGAACATAACCAATATGTAGCAAGTATCGCAAGAATCCCGCAACTCAGCCGATGTGGAAACCTAGCCCGAATTGCACGTCGCGAAAAGCATCAAACTCTGAGGGCAATTGGTATAGTTCAAGCAAGGCGAGAATTATGAGGCCATATCTTGCCGCAAGGTACAGCCAAACCGAAACGTTAAAAGAGGTTGTTGGGACCCATTGGAGTAGAGAACGGGGGAACGAGTGACTCATACTGGTACCCCACCGTTCGCGTGAGCCCAAGTAGTGAGCAAAGCCAAGGACGACCGGTAGCACGGTCAATATAATAGCTCCAGAGCGCCACAACTGAGGGTGCTCTCCGGGAAGAGACTTAGACGGCCACGAGAAAAAATGAATCGCCCCGACCATCACTGAGATAGAGTAGAGGGCCAAGTAGATTTCACTTGGTGTGGAGTCCCCGTCGACGCCGCAAAAGAATTGGTAGTCGTGAAGTGTATTGCCGTCCGTGTTCACTGATTTATCGAAGTTGTCGGCATCCAGAAGGGATCCGATGAGAGTGGCCAAGAAGTAAATAGGGTACGCCGGGACAAAGACAACTGGAGGAACCCTATCGTAAACTCTTCGGGTTCCGCGATAGTCATCGGACAACCGTATCTGGGCGGCACTAGCTTCGGAGCATAGCCGCGCCCAAAAACTTTGGGCTACCGAGCATACCCATCCCCAGCACCGTGACCTGAACCTCGCTGGGAAGTGCGCGCGAGTGGTGGGGGGAGAGTGCCTCGATGGCAGTTTCGAACTCGGTAACTGGATTCTGTAGGGGTGCCTTACGCACTGGGGTTTGTTCCACCAGCATACGTGTGCTACAAATCCGAGGAGTACAGAGGTGAAGGCAACGACCTCAAGCTCGGTGATGTACAGGTGATGGGACAAGCGACCGATCATTTTCGAGACGAACCAGATGGTTTGTAGAAGCGCGATACCCTTGGAGAAACAGTCGCCGTGGTTGAGAGTGTCTGTGATATCAGATTCAGGAATGTCGACCAGACGCCTCAGGATTAGTTGTTCCAGAAAGGACAAAGACGGATCGCAACCTTCAAAATCCTGAAAACAAAAATTGAGAATCACATACCGTATCACGACTATTGTTTACACTCACGATGACCTTGTGGGAGGAAGATCCTTCACCTCTTGAGCTACGGGACTCAGGAGGCCCGTATACCGGGTCCTGGACCCGGCCTTCGTCATCGTTCACAGAAGGGCTGATAGCGTCGTGGACAGGTTTCGATGGCTCGTCGCCGGGTTGAACGTGCTCCCTCTGCCGCAGTCCCGCAGCGACAGTATTTTTGGAATGCCTTTCGATGGGCGAAGCGAGTACATCCGCCGTTGGCGAAGCTGGTTCATTGATTCGTGGGCTACCGTCTCGGGATGTTCGATTGGTCTTGGAATTCGCGTTGCGTGTGCCCTGGATAGTAGGTAAATTGTGTTTTAGATATATCATTTACAATGCTGTGGTGGCAACATACTCGACCCTCTTTGTCATGCGTGGCAGCTTCACGGTTATTTTCAGTCTGTTGCAGGAGTTTGTCGATTCTCTTGATGATCTTTTCTTCGTTGGCGTCAGGAGGTTTCTCCGAATACTGAAGGTAGCAAAGGAAATCCTTGCCATCGTACAGGGCAATGCCTTTCATGATGGAAAGAAATCCGTGAGCCTTCGTCCATCCGTAGCCTATCGGCGTGCAAAAATTATGGTAAGTAGGCCAACCCACGGCGAGAACTTTCCTCCTACCTTTGAACCTGTCAGCCACTCGCCCGGCTGTGTACGTCTGTCTCATAGCCCAGAGCATGACCAATTCTGGTGCCATCGTTGCTATGAGCATTGTCATTGCATTGTTAAGGAGACAACCAATACTAGTCGCGGAATCGACGTATACGACGTCGGGAACGTTGGGGTGAATCGAGGCCCAGATAGAGACGAAGATGACCCAGAAACAGGAACTGATGATGTCCTCGAGCGTGCGGCATTCATTGATGTCGTTGCATGGGCCTGTGGAACCGACGGGCGCACTGCGGGGAGACAGGACTGTCAAGTTTGAAGCGGAGCCGATGACAGACGTGAGGAAGTCTCTGAAAGTGAAAGTTGACATCGGCTATGAGTTTGACCAGCCAATGGAAGAGAATGTTGGGGTGGTAAGGTGAGAAGGGTTCCAATATATGTACCAGCCTTACGCCGATTGTGGAAACTTGAATTCATCGGGAAGTTCCAGAGGACGACGTGGTGTGGGCGTAACAAATCACTGGCGCTCATACGCAGTGGGAAGTTCATCTCTAACTTCTACAATCTCCTCTGAAACTCTTCTGCCGTATGGCCCACCCTCCGGAGCTTGAGCCAACGACTTGCATTTTGGAACTTGACATACTAAAACTAGTTAGACGACTGGAACGAGCATGATCGGAAAACATATTATGACCTACATGCATCTCGAGCGTTATGTTTGCAGGGATATGTCGTATGAAATCTAATATCCCCGGCCTCGAGTCAGAGAGAATCAAGATGTGAACTTTGCGACAAAAGTCCAGCAAGTATTTCGGTCCCTTTAGAGGAGCTGAAGCATTGACGTTCGGCCTCAGTAGCTGGTTTCGACAAGGTGAGTCGAAGTACTTGCAGGTGACGCGTTCTTAGTCCAGTAGCCGCACAATCCGGGGGATTAGGTTGCTGCATCTGTGGAAGTGAGATTGCAATGGACCCTCTGACTGCGCACTTGCGCACTGAAAGAATTATTGGCATCTCTTCCTATTCAGAAGAATGAAAGCAGGTCAGAACATTCAAGAAGAAAGTAGAACGCACAGTTCTCGAAGTTTGATTGCTCTGCGCGTCGTGTGGCCACCTGGCGTCGATAAGGGCGCCTGTGATTGCCTAGGCTGCTGCACCAGTACTGTTTCGCATTTGAAGGACCCACAACTTTATTTCCGAGATTGAATAAAGCTTGCGGCGGCGTGAAGATTACTCCTTCAGGCTTTCTTTGAAGGACGCGTTGATTACACGATGTGTCGATTACGCACTGAGGATTGTGCTTTTGTCACTACACGATAAGAGATCATCGTAGGGTGAGAATGGGTTGGAGCTATCCAAAGATAGGTGGGCAACGAGCGAGTGCCAATGTGGTTGATGAATCGATGGCGAGTCGTGGCGCACGATTTCAACGATACATCATTGATCATCCATTGATCGATCGGGCCATTTCCGAATACTTAGGTCGGCCCAAGCGCCTACGGGCGGAAGGAAGGCGGGTGCCTGCTAATCTTGTCTAAACACCTCGTCTCCACGCCCCAATCTCAGATAGGAGCACTACCAATGCGCATCGTGCTTCCCAGTCGATAGAGTCTCAAGGTCCTTACCGTCGAACTAACCGCCAACCCACACCTTCATACATCGTTGACTGTGCCGCAGGATCTCAATGAATGATTGGACAGATGTACTACATTTCGAGATCGAATACTCCACGGGGCGCCAGCATTCGGATGAGTCTCAGCCCTGCAACCTGTCGCTCATCTCTGGCTCCGCGCTCGATATCTTTGCCTCGACTGAGGCTCCAGCAATCAGCGCTTCCGATACCCAGATTAATCCCGCTCTAGACATGAGCTTAGTCTGCACAACATACAGACACGATGTCGTGGTCACTGGCCAGAAAATAGGACAACCCGGACTCGGCTCATGAGAAAATGAATCGACATTCGAGGTGGTCTGACGCAGCGTGGGTGGTGTCTGCCTATCATCATGCAAGCCAGACAGAGAATTGGGCTCACCAACGTACTCGAGGACGCACGAGGCCTCCAGGCGATATAGGGTTGTTTCCTGTGACAGCTTCCGTCAGTTGATACCTTCCTATATCCTGACGTTCCGTTCGGATCTTTCGGTCTTGCCCGCGTGCTATTCTCAGCATTGTGTGTCCTTCTAACGGGACCGTGGGCAAAACGATCATCATAAAGATAGCTGGTGTGTTCCTGGCGTGTGCACTTCTGGAAAACGCAGGTGTATGTCGTATGCCGCGAACTTCCAAGTTCTAGTAGGGTCCGACTGCCATGCTATCGAACGATCCATTCGGATTTGTAGCTTCCTCTGAGACACGTTTACGCAGTTTTGAAAGGGTGAGGCTAAGTAAGAAGGAGTACTATCACCATTCACGGGACGGAGCGGTCATCAGGTATACTGCGGAACTTGTTGGGAATACTCGAGCTTCCCTGATTGATGGCCAACGGCTGCCCTTTGGTAGAATATGTCGACGCCTGGTCAAGAGGACTATGGATCGATGTATGTTGTACGTGGGTGTTGGAGGGCAGTCGAGATGGGTACCTGAGAAAAACATGTCGTATTTTTGGATATATTTAAAGAGAGTATTGATCTGAACAACGCACACTGATTTCTTGACACTCACGCTTTAACTTCGCACCCTTGTCGCATGAAAACTCTGGAAGGTTCACCCTCTCGAATAGTTGGCTTTGAAAGAGGACGACTTCGGAGAGTAGCTTTCGTCGGACCAGTGAGTGACAAAAAATCGTTCATTTTTGCCCGCACTTGGACTGGTCCCAGCTGTCGCTCCTTCGACTGAGAATTGTTTGTTTCACGAATACTGCTCTATTCGCAGGCTAACTTGGACATTGTAGATCAATATCGTGAGCTATAGTTACAAAAGTGCGAACGGTGCACTCACAGCACAAGTTCGACGCCAGAATTGAGACCCGGCCAACGGTCCTAAAATCGTTCCAGAGAGAAACCAATGGGCAGCTCCTCTCGATAGGTTTCCTAGCACCATCGCACTCGCCCAAAGGCGCCTCGAGCTCTTAGCCACAGTTGTTTGGCTCGGTAGCAATTTCGAGACGTCCCACCAACAACTGCTCAAAGTGGACAGCAACGACAAAAAACCAGAACGACCATTCACTGCCCTTATGGATGTATTTGTGTCGTGGTTTCGTAGTGAAGCCCTGAAGGAACAACTTCCAATGCAACTCTTTGCAGCAAGCAGCTGCCTCCCAGTCTGAGGGGTCCACCGAGCACCAGTATCTCCCGACCTGTTGGGCATTCAATATCGAGGAGGACATGTTTCCATGTCACCTTAGACTGGTTCCTTCGTCCCCCAGGCTAGATTGCAGCCTCGTTCCTCCCTGTCTCTCGCTGCGATAAGGGTCAAACTTGAACGTGATCGCCGGTCTCGAGCATAGCAAAGGGGCAGATGATAGGCCATACGACCCTCTTTCCTTATGTCTCTTGTGTCGAGTGGATCTCGAACAAGACCGTCCAGGTACTCCGAAATCCTCTCGCCTCGGCCCCCAGAGAAAAATATTGGCACCACGAGAATCGTGACTCGAAAAAAAGGAAATGGAAGCCGCCGTGAGCTTCAATTTGGTTCGACTCAAGACTCTTCTTGAAACTTCAAATTCGGGGAGAGGTGCGATACAAATCACGATCAAAGGTACGACTCGACGAAGATTGATTAGTTCTGATTGTTCGATAATAACTTCATAGATAGGTTCGGTCAGAGGTTCTAGATGGATGGACTGCGCAAAATCAAGGCTCGGTTCGGGAAGAGTGAAAATCTCGGTCAACTTGCCAGCGATTCACCACGACACCACGCCCCAGGCTCTTGAAGAGCAACAAGCCCACATACACCCTCTTTCCGCTTCTCGTCCTCCAGGATGTGCTACCTTGGCTATAAAACGGCCCTGTGCGCCAGCCCGGTCAGAATGTTTCCAGCTTGCCATTTTGACCGTCGGTTCCCGACGACGAATCCAATTGCTTTGCGGCTCTTGGGAGGTTCATGTCGGATTTTTATGGAGGCACCCGGAGAAGACTTGGGTCAAACGGCTTGAAAGAGTCTGATTCAGGTTTGAAGAAAGCTGTAGAAAGTTTAAGTTGTGTGAGCAGAACGTGCCAGCCCTCACTTAGCTCAGCTCGCTAGTAGCCGTAGCGATGAGTCAGTCACACGCTTCCTGTTCTGGTATCACCATCGCCATGATTTCTTTGCATTAACATTCCATTGTATCCCTCTGTATGCCTATTACTTGCTCTTTTCACGGCTCTCGACGCCATCTATAACTCATCTCTACAACCGACGATCATCCCAAGCTGTGAATAAAGAAAGGTCGGAGAAAGTGTTTCTAAATCCACCTACTCTTTCTAAGGCCCGAACGTATTTTAGCTGCCTCAGGCCGCTTCAGCACTGCAAGATCTCCTTATTCATCGCCCAAGACAGAGACCTGTATAAGTCTAAATAACTAAACCCGACCACTGACCCAGTACTCATTCAAGTTGAAAGAGATCTGCTATAATCACCAACGCGCACATCGGCCAGACTACATCTTATCTGATAGTACCGTAGGTCGTGCCACTCTGCATCGGGGGAACGGAATGTAACCCAGGCCATGCTCATCAACTCCTGCGAGCAGTCTTGCAGAGGTGCGGTCTGTCCCTAGGGAGACAAAAAAAGCTGTTAGTCTCTCATCTGATTGGTGGCAGTCTGATAGCACGACTAAGCCTCGTTCAACTATATGCACGCTCAGGCGATTCCTTTCTTAACTTGGAGCGGTAAAACCCTTCTGAGGCTACCCAGCCTGATGCTAGGAATTGTCTTTGAAATATACCAAGACTGGGAATTCGAATATCACCTGGCTTCACTCTCAGATACGCCTTCGATACGTGCTGGGAACTACTTGGGTCCTCTCCTTCGGCAAGAAACTCGTGACCAAAGGCATAGTCTTGGGACTCAGTTGGCTCAGATCTTCGCACGAAATACGCGCTGGAGTTCCTGAGATATTGTCGCGTTACTAGAACGTCTCGGCGGACTTTTGAGGCGCCTAAAAAGTTGCTCAGACCGTAAACGTTCCACCTACATTTACATGGAGATAATTGACTTCTTTGGTATCCTCTGTCATGTTGGCAGCTGGGTGAAACGGGCCTCTCAACGCTGTTGCCGTCTATCTTTTCAACTTCCGCTTGCATTTCAGAATTACGTGTTTCCGTTATCCATCCCACCGTTTTCATTTGTTATGATAGGCCGCGAAATGCTTCAAAGCCCGACTCCGTCTCAGTAAACAGCACTCCTCCCTCTCACACAAACCTCCATCTGCCTTAAAGTTTATACCCACTTCAAGCAACGAGATGAGTGACAATACTCCCACCACGACACAATCGTCCGAGCAACCTGGCCTTGTAAAGGTATGTTCACCTTTTCGTCATGTCATTATGCTCTCAAATCTGACCTTATACCCAGAGATTTCTTTATTGTCTTCGTGATACCTTCTGCTGCTTTCAGTGCATCGGTGGGACCGATTCGAAGGATCAGGTTCATGAGATGCGATAGACGCCGTTAGTTCACATTCTGGTATGTCGTCTCTGGCTCCATCATCCTCATCGTGCGTTCGCTCACAACCCACCAGCTACCACTCCACCACTACCAAGGCTTCCTTTCACCAGCCATAATTGCCGGTTAATACACGTAATACATCTTCGATTCTGGTGATCCATACCGACGGAAATCGTCGCTACCACTTGCTTCTATAAATTGTTCGAACATGTTCCGTCGCAAAGGAGGAGTACAGGTCGCTGCTCCGACGCCAAACATGCGCTGTTGCTCTTGGACAGCTTCTGACTTAGCGACCCCGCGGGCTAGTGCAGTCGTTCTAAACATGTCAAGTGCCTGAAGAACCTTACATCTGAACAACGCCCAAGCAGAATTGCCTCGCTGGCGCGATACTCATGTCTGGTCATCAAGTACACTGCTTACTCTGATTCCTGTCAGTAATTAAGCTTTTGACAGCTTCATATGTCAGCACGCCAGAAACAAGGGTTCTCTCCAGCAGCAGCGACGGGACTAGTAGCGTCTGGACACGTAATGAACTTCAGATATCGCGCAAGATCCGGTCCACTCGAAATTCTATGAAGACGGTGTATATGATGGTTCATAATATCGGTATGAGTACATGGAATGATTCATCACCCGTATATTCGATTCGGACGAATAGGAAAACTCATGAAACCCACCCTCACTTCCCCATCGATTGCTTGTATAGCTTGTCCTCCCGCTCCCCTGTTTCGTTATCGTCAAGAGATATCATACTAAGATCCTTCTCCAGAAACCTGCTAACCCGGTCCGCGCCACCATCTGAGTTCTTCTGAGAGCTCTTCGGGGACGAGAGTATAATCAAATTCTCTTTGGGTATAGCCTCCACATCGGTCATCAAAAGATCATCGCTTCTTACCCTTCTTACCTTGTCACCAACAGCAATTTCAACAGCAGATTTACCTGTAACAGCTCTCGCTGTTATTGCGCCCACACCTGGACCAGGTGGGTAAACTTGTCCGGGTTGAATGTGAAGTCGTGGTAGCTAGAGGGTCTGGAACCAGACGTGCCCTTTACTAACGCTTTGTGCAACCGAAACTGAAACTTATTCCCGTCTTTGCCCTTGCCGACGCCGAATCTCCCAAGGCTACTGAGAGAGAAACGATCTTGTAGAAGTAGTGATATCAAACCCGTACCGTACCCCAAATTCACGGTAGTGTGCATATTTGGGGAGTGATTGCAGCGAGTTGGGGTCTTCATTAGGTGATTCCTCCCAGGCGTACCGTCTGTCTTCCTTCACCGGCCAATGTCACGGTAACGGTCTTGCGTCGTGTTTCAAGCTTGTTGAACAATCCCGAGTGACCCCCAGTCGCAAGTTGTGCATCTAGAATTTTCTGACATCCCGGGCCACATAACGCTGATTTTCCCTGGCTGACCTTTGAGGAAGGTCGTGGCCGTGTAGGAGATAACGGTTCCGAGGTACCGAATCCCGATCCGAGAGGTGATCATTAGATAGCAATCATCGCGGCTCCGCTAAGCTGTTTGGGACTGGCGTAGCAGGCAACGACGAGCGTCGACGAGAGAAATCAACTTGGATTTTACCGTCCAGTGCTATAGAAGGCCAGCTCGGATTGAGCTTGAGCTACTGACGGCGTTGCGTAGCATTCAAACTCCAAGCTTGCTATCGGTGACCGCCATGACGAGAGAAGTGGCAGGTCCGCTTCAAGACCGAGGTTCAAGTCGGGTTGGCATTCGTGGAGCCCAAGATTCGTAGTCCAGGCAAAAGAGATGGTAGGGAAAGAGATGGTTGAAGCGTTTACAAGATGATGGTCTTCCCGAAAGGCCTGCAATCTTGCGCCGACTCGTAGTAAGCGGCGAGCGCAGGGGTCCTTGGTGCAGCGAAATTCTGATGTCATGTTTGCCACGCGAGCTTGCCACGTGGGACGGCAATCCTCTCATTTTGCTTCATGAGTACGTTTTGAGGCTTGAATTGGCTTAAATCGTGAAAAGCTGTACGGACATAACTGTGACTGTTTTCTGAGGAGAGGATAGTATCAGAGGAAGGTCGTGATATGGACCTTCGGCAGATTTTGATTTGGCAGATGGGAACAGGCCGCTCAGCGAACATGACGTCAGAATTTCGCTGCACCGAAGACCCCCGCGCTACAGTCATCCTCTACCATTTGGGATGGCCAAATTTTGGTCGCGGATTTGCGGTGCATTAGGCCTCCTCTCCCTTCAGCTGTTGTATCTAGAAAGTATGAATACTATGTAAATTAGATCCTCAGCAACTCATCCTGCCCAACGGGAGGGAGCTAGCTGCGCGATCTAACTATCAGTCGAATTTTTCGTTATCAAATGAAAACCTACCATTTGGGACGTGACATCATCACGCTGATAAGCGACCCAAACGCGGAGAGATCCGAGCTATCACGTCATTTATGTGACCTTCGGAAGGGCACTCACAAGCTCATTTTCCCCATTTTTGCTGCTGTGGGTCGCTACGGCCCTCTCTCCCCATCCAGACTATCGGAATAGGTAGATATTAGGGGAGGTCATGATATCTACCACTCCCGGTTTGTTTTTGAGTGCGTAGTCCTTCGCGATCGTGTCTCAAAAATTTGAAAATGGACCCAATTCACAGTATTATCCATTTTTCTTCTCCCTGGGCTTCTCCCTCAGGCTGTAGTGCTGATAGTATATGTATTGATCATAAATAAGTAGGAAAATCACAAATTTGAGAGGGGACAGCAAAAGAACGTGCTGGAAAAAGCCGACGTCCCAAATGACCGGGGCACCCAAATGGTAGGGGATGACTGTAACTACCAGACCACATACCACAACGACACTCAAATTCAATAAAAGAGTTCGTGGTAGTGGTCTGGCTAGGCGAGACTACGCCGACTCGGCTCACGCTGAGGTACAGGAGCGCGTGCCGCGACGGCAATGGATTCGTTCATAAGCAACTAAGTCCAACGCGCGTCAACGAGCTCGTGCTGCTCTTGTGGCTTGACTCTCAACCACCCTTGTCACTTTCCAACGCTGCCGGTCCATGACACTATCATTCTCTCTACCATTGGAATATCAGATCAAGGCTGGTCAAAAGGCACAACTTAGGGTCGGAGTCGAGACGTTAAAATGGGACTCACAGAACAGTTGGTGCGCTCAGCTCGTCCGTTTTATTCAAAAACAATCTCATACTAATCTCTTCAAGTGTCATTAATTCTGCATTGCTTAAAGGGCGAAGAGCGGCGAACAGATACAAGCTGATCATGTATTTTGCGCGCCGCCCTTGGCCTTGGAGAAGTCATCGTTCCTGGCTGCTGGCTACTTTCACGGCTATCACACGGACCACCTCGTCAGGTATATAAGCCCAACGCACTCTCGCCGACATTCAACCCTATTTCTGTCTCTTGTCTGTCCTATTTGCTCAACCTCCAGCAACTAGAGAGGCCGTATTTTAACACTGTAGGCTTCGCTCGCATCAATAAATAATAATAAATGAATTATGAAGCGCTTCACTGGCCTCGGAAGCTCTCATAACAAATCTCTTACCCCGCAGCTCTATTCCCAAGCTCGAGACTACCGTGAATGTGCTTGGCGTGTCTACCCCAATACGCTTACAAGCCAGGCCCCTTTCCATCGATAGGTTCCTCGCCCTCCTCGATGATTATTTGTTGAACGTCTGATTAGTCCTCCCTCATTTTATCCGTCGTGATTCATGGAATCATAGTGTTCTTTTTGGTACCAGAGCTCCGCTGTCTGCCCTCAGGCCGTGACTTGTATCGAACTAGACAAGTATTGACGATGCTGTCCGGCATTCTGTTGTTGATATTGTTCCAATAGGTTGTTTCCTCCTCACCCAACAAGCAGAAGCAGTGTTCATCCAGGTCATTATATATCGTAATCAGGATAGATACTCGCAGAGTGTAATGTAAGGATTCGACGGGCCTGCCTGTCGGGCCCTAGGCCAGCTAGAATAAATGTTACGAACGTAGGAGACACGGAGAAAACACAGTGGATATGTAGCAAGTGTCGTAGGACCCCTTCGAATTCAGCCGATGTGGAAATCGAACCCGAATTTTACATCGCGGAAAGCACCTGACTCCGGGGGCAATTGGTACAGCTCGGCCAAAGCTAAAAAAATGAGGCCCCATCTCGCTGCGAGAAATAACCAAACCGAAAGATTGAAAGACATCATCGACACCCAATAAAATGCAGAATCGCAGGCTAATGATCGCCTGGTCCTAGCGTCACCTCCGCTCCGCTCCCGTGAGCGCAAGTAGTGGGCAAAACCAAAGATGACCGGCAGCACGGTCAACACGATGGTTCCAGAACGCCACCATTAGTTGATATTCTAGTATTGCAACCTCGGAATGGCCACCCGAGAATGTGTACTAGACTACTGTGCTTCTGTCATTGTATGATATCATTGCCCTTTACCCATTGCTCCGAACCCTTTGCCTCTGTGATCGTACTTACTCCTACTATACATCATGCACAGTTCTATATACATCATGTGTAGTACTTTCCCTTACCTTCTCTCGTATTCCTTGCCTACTCTTGTACAGTATATAAGCTACCTACGAATACCATACATCCTCAGCGGTTTGTTAACCCTGAGGACTCTCACCTCATCTCTTCACTTGCCCCGCTCAGAGCTTCTTTCCCGCAGTATCGCGACTCCATTCAGGGTGCTCTCCGGGAAGAGGTTTGGATGGCCAGGAACCAAAATGAATCACCCCGACCATCACAGAGATGGAGTACAAGGCGAAGTAGATCCTGGTGGGCGTAGTGTCCACGTCAACACCACACAAGAACAGGTAGTCGTGAACAATCTCTTTGCCGTCCTCTTCGGTGGTGTTCTTTCTCGTATGGTCGTAGCTGTCGGCATTCAAAAGGGCTCCGAGGAGAGTAGCCAGGAGGTAAATAGGGTACAGTGTGCGAAACATGGCTGAATGAGCCTGTTTATTGTGTTTTCGGGTGCCGTGAAAATCCTTGCAGACCCGTCGCCAGAAAGCCGAAGCTTCGGAGCGTAAACATACACAGAAGCTTCGGGCTGCAGAGCATACCCATCCCCCGAAGTTTCGGGCTACCGAGTATACCCATTCCCAGCGCTGCAGTTTACATGATGGGGACGTCACCGTGGGGGGCGCGGCAGTAGTGGGGAGTGGGTAGCTTGACGGTAACCTCGGCTTCGGTAGCTGTACCCTGTAGGGGTGCCTCACACGCTGGGGCTTGTGCCACCAGCATACGTGCGCCACGAGTCCGAGGAATACGAAAGTTAAGGCGACAACCTCGAGTTCGGTGATATACAATTTGTTGACCAAGCGACTGATCATCTTCGAAACAAACCAGCTAGTTTGGAGGATCGCGATACCCTTGGAAAAATGGTCGCCGTGGTTGAGAGTATCTTTGATGGCTTGTTCAGGGATCTCTACCAGACCCCTTTGGATTAGACGTTCTAGCAAGGACAAAGGTAGTGGCTAAATGATTTTTTATGAGGCCCGATATGTACAGCACTGTGCGTAATGATCATAGCGCTCACCTGTCCTGGTTCGCGAGAAGAGTTCCCCCTCGAAGAAGGAGGACTGAAGTCCTGAGTACAGGGCTTGAGAAAGATGTACCACACCACGATCATTGTTCGTACTCACGATGGCAGTGTGCGGGAGAGTCTCTCCGTCTCTCGGGCTACGAAGATTGCGAGTCTTGTGGCATGAGCCCTGGACGCCACCGTTGTCAACGTCTACAGCCTCAGGGTCAACATTGGTGACAGATCCCAATGGCTCGTCGCCGGATGGAACGTGTTCCCTTTGCCGCAGCTCCCCAGGAGTGGTACTCGTGAAATGCCTTTCGATGGGCGAAGCGAGTACTTCTTCCGCTGTTGGCGAAGCTTCTGGCCCGGCGATTAGTGAACTATTATCCCGGGATGTCTGTGTGGTATCGGAATTTGCGTTGCCTGTACTCTGATAGGTAGATAAATATTCAGGTTTAGAGAGATCATCGTCGAAGCTATCGTGGCGACATACTCGAATTTGAATATCTTGACCGTGTGTAGTTTGTTGCAAGCGTTCGTCAATCATCTCAATCAGCTCTCGCTCCTTCTTGTTGGGGGCCTTTTCTGAATACTGAAGGTAGCATAGGAACTTGTCGCCGTCGTACAGAGCAATACCCTTCATGATGGAAAGAAATCCGTGAGCCTTCGTCCATCCGTAGTCTATCAGCGTGCAAAAATAATGGTAAGTAGGGCAACCCGCGAGGAATTTCTCTTAAGTACCTTTGAACCTGTCAGCCACTCGCCCAGCTGTGTACCTCTGCCTCATAGCCCAGAGCATGACCAATTCCGGTGCCATGATTGCAATAGACATTGTCATGGCGTCGT
>JANHQD010001954.1:0-33041 GCA_024721195.1 Marasmius sp. AFHP31
AGAAGATCCTTTCCACCGTCGGGATTGTCGTTTTTGATGAGCTCTTGGTCACCGTCTGTCATGAATCCGCTGTTCTGAGTGTCCGATAGCGATGCGTGATTTGGTTTGCACGTGAACCGGACGGTCTGCTCCTCCTCCTCATTAACCTTCCAAACTTCCTTTGCAACATCCACGACCGCCTCAGAGATATCGTCCAGGTGTTTGTACACCTTGTTCTCCGATCCATCCATCTCCGAAGGGTCTACGTCGTACCAGCACCATCTGTGCTCTTCGGTTGTCGCGTTATACACGATTGTCCCGTTGTAGATGAGCTGCTGGAAAACCTCGTCTGCCTTATCCTCTGGAACGTCTGGCACAACGCTCTCCAAAAAGTAGGAGACCTCAAACTTCGGAAGCTTGTCCCCTAGAGTCTTCATATTCGTCTTCCGGATCTGATTCGTGTGTCCTTGGGTGTACGCACTGTGGTGCGTGGAATCACCCTTTCGGGGTGTATTTCTGTATTGAGGGTAGTTGGAGGAAGGTTTAGGCGCGTCCGGCATAGCAGCTGATGGTGGAGATTCAAGGTTGTTAGCAGCTAGAACACAATGAGGGTTAAATTTTATACCTGGACGCGTCCATTGTTCGAAGAATTGGTGTGGTTGAGGTTCAAGTCCAAGCGCGGAACGGCGTGACCTATTGAGTCACAAATTGGGAAATTATGCCGACGGGCGGCAGATACGGCGGTTTGATGGCAATTAAGTATCCTGCCATAGCCTCATTGATTGCCACTCACAAACCAAGTCGCTGGAGAGAACCTTGGGACACAAGATTCATTGCGGCTTACATGGTTTGTTAGGCATGTATCAAATATGATCGAGATTGGCGGGATACCTAAATGATGTCTTTCTGCTGTTGGTGAGTTGATTCGGACCAAGGCCATTCAAACTATAACTCATCAAGCGAAACGGTGGGTAGACATCGTCGCAGCGTAAGAAACACAGACAGAAACTAACGCCAGAGAAACTAAACGGGTGTATCTAAGATATTGCCAGTAGTAACTCTTGTAAGCACCTCCACAAGATAACTCCTCCTGGGAGTATCTACATTCACGCGTTCCTCAGGACTTCTAGGAGAACGTTTTGCCCCGCATTGATAATGCCTAAGCTGCCGCGCACGGCGGTTTTTTAGGCCACCTAAGCACAGTCTAAGAATACTTATATCATTGCCCTGGGATCTTTGAACCCTGACTTTATGGTTATGTCGTCCGCTTCAACACCTTCCTTGGACGGTACAGATGCCACGACAACAAAGAAAGGAGAGCCGCAGGGCCCACTACAGCCCACCTTGTATTGTACTTCGATCTCGTTGAATGTCATCCAACAAAGCGAGATAGTCAGATGGCGCAACTGTAGAAAATGTTGAATTACTTCGTTAGACCTCCAGACCCGTCAATTCACAAAATGTCGACGTACTTCCAATCGTCCCATCAACTTTCCTTACTCGCCACCACTTTTCGGCTTTATCGAGGACGTCCAGAATTTCATCCTTAACGAAAGAAACCTCGCTCGGATCGTGAGACGAAGCCTTATCTGTTCACAACGGACGTAAGTCATGAGTATGAATCCCGGAGAAAGACACATACAATAGTACAACGCTTTCGCGTAGTCCACGGGAGTTTGTGATGATTCGTTTTCCTGGGTCTCGGAAGAGTTTTGATTGTCACCGAGAACCTGGAGGAAATTAGACGGAGCGACTAGAATGGCCACAAGTTGTTAGCAGCACACACCAACACCGAAGCAACAGAAAGGATCTCACTCCCGATTGTTCCATCTGGTTTGCGAGCATGCCACCATGTTCCTGCGTTACCCAGAATCTCCAGAGTTTCATCCTTGGCGAAAGATAGCTCGTAAGGATCCTCATGCGAGCCGATATCTACCCAGAGAATGTAGGTAAAAAATCAGCGCCGGAGAAGCACTGGACAGCGACGTACAGGCAAAGAGCGCTCTGGCTTTACAAATCACAACGGCGGTTTTTTCTGCCGGGATTATGGGAGGGTCATAGGATTTGACATTTTGGGTGGGATAGTGTGTTTCGCGAATATCCTTGATGTTGAAGGGATGATCGTCGTCCAGCGGTATGCCCTGATGATGGTCCCCGAGAAGTTAAGACGGGACAAGGCAAAACGATATGTGCTGGTGACCGTACCTCGTCAGGTGCAGAGGGAGGTTTGACCCTTCTCCATAAACGTCGGAAAGGTGCACCATCTAGATGGTATTCAGCGCGACCATAATTCGACATGGGCGAAGCAATGCGACGCTCACTGACGCTCCTATATGCAGCAGAACCAACCACCTCCAACACGCGATCACGTACAACTTGATTCGTCGATTCGTTCTCTAGTACATCCTCAATGGCATCCAGAAACTTCTGTGATGTGGTTGCGGTCGTGAAGAGATCTGATGCGTTGTGTAGCATGATCGCCCATAGCTTGATATACGAATGGATAAGCCCAAGCCCAAGCACCGGAAGGGAAGCGCACATACTTTGGTAGCGAGAAGTTGAGAACGTGAAGTACCGTACTTGAGCTCCCGCCTCAAAGCTGTTGCGGAATTCTCGGCTCCAGACTGACTAATCGATGCATGCTCACAAATATACGAGACCATTGTCCAGTCGTCGACATCCGTACCCATAAGATAAACTGCGGAATCCAATCAGTTGATGACAAGGAGATGTAATGTAGACGCACCGACGAGCTGATCGATCCCATCAGAGGTCTCTGCCGAAGGTTGGGAAGAAAGCAAGGCAGGTTCCCTGTTAGAAGAATGAGTAGAAAGTTGTACATAGAGCAGGCGGTAAACGTACGAGCTTGCCATCTGGTTCGTCTCTATGATCGATAGGGGCTCATGTGAGTCAGGGAAGGTCTGGTCAGCCTTTTGCGGGGGTTCGGTAGAGTGATATTCAACGTTCTCTCGGATCTGGATCGACAGGGACTCGCTCCAATGTGAGGCCGGTGTCGATACCCTCAAAGGCATTTTTGCAACATTCTCGAGGACATGGCAAGCTGTCGGTCGAGATGACGGTGTCGCATCCCAGCACGCGACCATGAGAGCCCACATCGTGTCCGAAAGCTCAGGTGCCCCCTTTGGTCTCGACGGGCGCTTGCCCTGCGCTACATTGAAGGCTACCGCCATCTCGTTCACAAGTTCGGAGAACGGTTGAAGTCCAGTGAAGATCTGCAGTCAAGGCCAATCTGAGGTCAGTACTGAGAACGTTTGTGTTCTAAATCATGCTCACCTCGTAACAAACGCACGCGTAAGAGTACATATCACTCTCCTTTGATGGTCCTCCACCATGAAGAAGCAGCTCTGGAGCAAGCCACCGTGCGGTGCCAACAGGTCGTGTCGTGGAAGCCGTGATACGGAATTGGGTGTCAGCAACGCGGGACAAGCCGAAATCGCCAATGCATGCCCGTAGCGAGTCTGTTATGAGGATATTGACGCCTTTCAGATCCCCATGAACGATCTTCTTGCTGTGGAGGTAAGCCACCCCGGACGTGACATCGTAAACCTTGAGATGGCCACATTAGCGTTCGACACGTTGTGGAGGCCAAGCAAGCAACGAACTAGCGTGTAATGGTCTATGTCTTCCCTTTTTGTAGCCTTCATAAACTGAACGAGGTTGCCTTTCTCCATCCATGGGGAAATCAGACATAGCTGTTGAGTATGGTCGAGTCGATAGATTCCGAGAAAAGGTAACACGTTTGGATGCTTCATCTGGCGCCATAGAATTGCTTCCCGTATGTATTCCTACCGATAAAGTGACGAGTCAATTGGACGATGACGAGAATCAACCAGCAACGCACAGTCGAGAGTTTTTCTAGGTCAGAATTGAGGTACACTTTCACCACCTTTAGACACACAAGCTCGCTTGAGTCACCGACAGTTCCCTTCCAGACGTCTCCGAATGCTCCAGCAGCAATAGGATATTCTCCAATCTTCTTCACATTTTGTATAGACAAACATGTTGGGTGTAACCCGGAACTCTTTGATAGGCGCAGCATGACGGTGAAGATTGCGGGCCGTAGCACTGGCGACAGGTGTGGGTAGTCTACTAGCTAGAGTAAGGTCAGTTTCCTTCCTCTCCTGGGGCGGTTTAAAAAACCCACTTGCTGCATCTGATCCAGCCATTCCTGAGCAGGATGTCCCTTCTTGTTCAAAAAGTCCCGTAATCTTGATTTGTCCGCAACGGTCCATTTGAGAATCTCCTCGACACACTTCAATTCCAGGTGAGACGCCATGGTAGTTTTGAGAGCGAATTGGATGCTAACGAGCAGCTCAGTCGACTACCACATCACGTAAGTCTCCTGATGTCGTCGCCTTGAATTGAATAGCGATTAAGGCATATGAGTGAATATGAGGCAGTTGGAACCAAAACTTGCAGTGATCTGGTTTTGTTGACGCGCCAAACAATTGCACGTGCGAGACAACCCAAAAACGGAAGATCCCTTTCCCGCTAGAAAAGCCGCTAACTTTGGGCCGTAAAGACCAAGGATCAGAAAAGACTCGTAACGTTCTTGTATTTGGGGGCATACTGACGTAGGCAAGACCCTCGTTTAGCTATAGCTCAAGTACACATACCCTACGAGAAGGTGACAAGTCTCCTCCAAAATGGCCCGGGATGAGTGCCCAAGGCCCCCAATCCACCAAACTCTTACAAACTCATTTACTAGCCGCGGCTTGTCGCGAGAGACGTCGCTGTTTAGTATTTCGGGGCAGATTCGTTCTGCACATTGAGCATCTTGAATGTGAGTACCTGTCGCTTTCCAGACCTTCGCGGCGTGACAGGTCCCCAATTTGTTGAGTATCGCCTTAGGCTCTCCCTCGACCCTACATCATCTTAATGTGCCCGTCGAATCAAGGTTGGAGTTGCCAGGCCAGGATGATGAGAAGAACCTCCGGGGCGACCCTTCAAGATTCAAGCAGCTTGAGGTAATTAGATGGCGCGACTGTCAGAGATTTAGTGATGATTAGCGAAAGTCAATAAGCGCCCAGAAGACGACCACGCACTCCCTGCGGTCCCGTCGGCTTTCCTTACATGCCACCATTTCCCTTGGCTGTCCAAAACGACTAGCACTTCATTTTTAGCGAACGAAACCTCGTTTGGATCGTCAGGCGACGCGGTGTCTGTCCAATTCGCTGTGAGCTTCAAACCGGGAGCTTCAAGAGGGACACGCGTACGATTGTACAAGGCTTTTGCGTGCCGGGACTCGGATTGGTCTTTCTCTACCCCCGCATGTGCATGTAGAGTCGTGAACGAGGGTTGCTGACCATCCAGAACGACAAGGAAATTAGATGGGGCAACTATGATGATCGCAAAATATGATCAATCAGTCGACTCGGAAAGACAGAGATAGAAAAGACCTACTCCCAGTTGTTCCATCCAGCTTTCGAGCCATCCACCATCTTCCTGTTTGACCCAGAATCTCCAGAATTTCATTTTTGGTGAGAGATAGCTCATTAGGATCATCAGGCGAAGCGGTGTCTGAACACTAGATGTCAGGCAATTTGTGCTCGAAGATTGCTGAGGGGCGTACAATGGTAGAGCGCTCTAGCTTTACAAATCACATCGGTTTGCGCAGCAGGTACCGTAGGAGAGGTAGAGCGATTGACGTTGGTTTCGACCGAGGAATTGGATTGTATGGTAGAGCGCGTCTCATGAAGGCCCTTCATTTCAAAAATGGGATCGTCGTCATCCAATGGTTTACCCTCCTAATCGCAAGAAATCAACATCAGTCGAGGCAAACCGGATGCGCGGTGGTGACCATACTTTGGCAGTCTCATAAAAGGGTTTGACCCTTCTCCATAAACGTCGGTAAGGCGAATCATCTATCGATAATGGTCATTGAACTGTAACCTGATTAGAGCTGATCTGGCAACACTCACCACCATTGCTAATATGTGCAGCATAACCAAGAACGTCCAACATACGAGCGAACACATTGGGATTTGTCGATTTATCCTCCAACAGATTCCTGACGACATCCAGAAACTTCCTTGACGAAGAAGCAGTCATGAAAAACTCTCCAGCGTCGCGTAGCATGATCGCCCATAGCTACATGTGCGAAGAGATAAGCGTTAGTCCACCCTCCAGAAGGTAAACAAGTACCTTAGCAGCGAGAAGCTGAGAGCGCGGAGTACCGTACTTGAGCTCTCTCCTGATTGCTGTTGCAGCCTCCTTGGCTACGGCCCGGCTGTTCGAGGCACGCGCACAGATATCCAAGGCCGTCGTCCAGTCTTCTCCGCCCAGATTGGTGAGATAGCCTTCACAGCTTGATTAATTAAGGTCAACAAAAGGTAAGATAGACGAACCAATGAGCCGGAGAACATCACCAGGGGTTCCTCCAGAGGACGGGCTCTTGGACAAGCGCTCCTCTCCCATCGTACGCGCCTGTCCGATGAGCTTCGTGAACCAACCATTACGTTTCCTCTCCTCTGATGCTCCAGGCTTCGGCGATTTCGTGACGGAAGCAGAGGACGAGGAAGATTTGAATTGTGAAAGGAGCGATTGGAGCGAAAAAGTGGAGACCGACATCGAAGGTTGCTTGTAAACCGAACGTGGAGATGTTTGTCTGCTCGATGCGGTGTCCCATCCTGCATCCGATTTCACGACGCTATCCGGTAGTGAAACAGAATCGCTGTCAGCCCGAGGTTCGATCCTGGGAGAAGGGGGTGAAGCATGAACAGGCGAAGGCGGGAATGAATGCAATACGGGTTCCCTGTTAAAGAGTGAGCAAAAGTCGCAATTCGACGACTGGTTCAACGTACGAGGTCGCTCTCTGGAGCGTTCTAGGGTTGGGTGTAGCTTCCAGCAAAGAGGAGAAGCTCCGATTAGCTCCGGCTTGAGACCCATTGGGAGATACAGGGGATGTAGCAAAATACTCGACGTTCTCCCAGACATGTGTGAATAAAGATTCGCTCCAATCTGAAGCCGGTGAGGTTGATGCCACTGTGTTCATTTCTTCGACTTGTTCAAGCACATGGCTAGCAGTTGGTCGAGACGAAGGAGTTGCGTCCCAACACAGGGTGATCAGGGCCCACATCGAGTCTGAGAGCTCAGATATCCCTTCGGGCCTCGATGGGCGCTTGCCTTGGGCCACGTTAAACGCCACCGCCATCTCGTTCGCGAGTTCGGGAAACGGTTGGAGGCCAGTAAAAATCTATGTTCAAAGCCCGTCTGAGATTTCCGAACGAGTTTGGACTGAACCCTGGGCTCACCTCGTAGCAGACGCACGCGTATGCGTACACGTCACTCTCCTTTGATGGACCTCCACTGCTGAGGAGTAGTTCTGGGGCAAGCCATCGCGCGGTACCAACAGGCCGTGTCGTGGAAGTGGTGATTCGGAGACCTTGAGAATCAGCAACATGGGATAGCCCGAAATCCGCGATGCAAGCTCGGAGTGAGTCGGTTATGAGGATGTTAAGGCCTTTTAAGTCTCCGTGAACAATCTTCTTCTTATGCAGGTAAGCCAGCCCGGACGCGACGTCGTAGACCTTGAGATGCGCTCATCAGCATGACACGCTGCGAAGAACAGGCAAGTTACTCACCAGCATGTAGTGGTCTACATCTTCCCTCTTCGTCCTCTTCAAAAATTGAACGAGGTTCCCTTTCTCCATCCACGGCGAAATTAAACACAGTTGTTGGGTTTGCTCGAGCTGATAGATTCCGAGGAAGGGTAAAACATTCGGATGTTTGGTCTGTCGCCACAGAATTGCTTCTCGTTGGTATTCCTATCGCAGAAATAACAAATCAGTCGTATAGTGACGAGTAGCGAACCAGTAACGCACATTTGTTAGTTTGTCCAGGTCTGATTTGAGGTACACTTTCACCACCTTCAAGCACACTATTTCGCCCGAGTCACCAATGGTTCCCTTCCAAACGTCCCCAAATCCTCCTGCAGCAACGGGATAATCTCCGATTTTTTTCACATTTTGTATCGACAAACATGTTGGGTGCAAGCCGGAAGTTTTGGATAGGCGAAGCATGACGGTACAAATTGCAGGTCGTAGCTCTGGCGATAGAGATGGGTAGTCGATGAGCTGCAACGAGAGGTCAGTTTTTCCTTTGTTTCCTTGCAAAAAAAAGTATGGCTCACCTGCTGCATCCGATCCAGCCATCGTTGAGCAGGACGACCCTTCTTAGCTAGAAAGCCTTGCAACCTCGACTTGTTCGCAAAAGTCCACCTCAGACTCTCCTCGAGGCGCTTCAACTCTGCGTCGGAAGCCATGAGTCTCAAGCTACGAGGTTGTCTTGAGGCATTGAACAGTAGTCACTAGTCGCCATCAACCGGGGCTTTTAATATGTTGACCTGGTGTTCTGAATTGAATTGCAGTGCCCATCGTGTGTGAGTCATAGCCTGTGTTGGAACGTGAGTCGGTGAGGGTACGCAACGAAGATTGGGTTTTGACACTGACACTCACTGTGCTGCTCAGCGCTCAGCGATCAGAGGGTTTTGCAGCATTCGAACAGCAACAAGTAGACTTGGTTTGTGAGTGGAGGTAAGGAGGTTATGGCAGGCATAATTGCCATTAAACCGCCATATCTGCCGCCCGTCGTCATAATTTCCCAATTTGTGACTCAGGTCGCGCTTGGACTTGAACCTCAGCCACGCCAATTCTCTAACCAATGGACGCGTCCAGGTATGAAGTTCAACCCTTATTGTGTTCTGGCTTCTAACAAACTTGACCTCATACCACCAGTTGATATGCCGGACGCGCCTAAACCTTCCTCCAACTTCCCTCAATAGAGAGTAACAGAAATACACCCCGAAAGGGCACACGGGTCAAATCCGGAAGACGAATATGAAGACTCTGGGGGACAAGCTTCCAAAATTTGACGTCTCCTACTTTCTGTAGAGTGTCGTGCCAGACGTTCCAGAGGGTAAGGTTTTGCAGCAGCTCATCGACGACGAGATAATCGTGTATAACGCCACGACCGCAGAGATGGCGCTGGTATGATGTGGACCCTTCGGAGATGGATGGCTCTGAGAATAACGTGTACAAACATTTGGAGGACATCTCTTCGGCGGTTGTGGATGTTGCAAAGGAAGTCTAGACAGTTGGGCAACAGCCGACTGTTCGGTTCATATGTAAACCAGATTACGCATCGCTATTGGATACTCAGTCTAACGGGTTTTATGACAGGCGGTGACCAAGAACTCATTCTTCCCGACAGCGAAAAGGATATTCTCGACAGTGTGACGACGGTGAAGTTCAAGAAGACGACCGGGAAAGAGAACTTGAACGACGTGAGTAGTCGCTACCGATTGCTCGAATAATTACTTATTCTTCGCCGGACAGAACGTCAGGAAACTGCTTGAAAACGCGACGCACAAGATGTTCTCCGATCCAAGGCGTCGCTTTCACTCCGGCATTACCATCGAAGATACCCAGATGCGATTTTGGTACTTGTCTCAACTTCATCACAGCACGATGACTTTTCTCCCCATCGAAAATGTTTCTTATTCACCATTCCAGAATCCGAAACCGTTCATCCATTTCCTATTGGCGATATCATCGTTTGCTACTCCAGCAGAGCTCGGCTACGACCCCACCGTGGTTCGTCTCAATGTCGATGGCGAATGGGTTTATGACTATTACGTGGAGCACCCTAAAGACAGGACACAGTGGCACCGCACAATAGAGTCTTTAGACACCCATCGTGCAGCACGGTTTCCTGGACGTGGTGTCCGCGTCTGGGTCGTCAAACTTCTCGACAGGAACCGGCGGCCCTACCCCCCTGGATCTGCGGAGGACAAGAGATATGTGCTGAAGGACTATTGGTTCGCTATGGACTCGGATAGTGAGAGCAAGATCTTGGGAGCTATCGTAACGGCGGCGATGGGAAGACTGGGGCAAATATTTGGAAGTATCTGATGACTATCGAGCGGGATTGGGCCAATGGTCGAGACGACGATAGCGACCTTCATCTTCGTAGCGAGATACCTTCCTCCTCCCTCCGAGTACGATGATCACGACCCACAAACACCTACACAGTCGCAGCTTTCCAGCAGTGTGAATTCGGTTCCCACTGGCGGGCTCACGGAAAGCTATCAGCCTATTACAATGGAGATGAGCGAAGCCCTACGAGCGCTCTCGAAAACTTACGTTCGTGTGCGTAGCGAGGTTCTGGATCATGACGTCTTCAAAGTTCAAAGGCGCGCATGCCCAACTCCTCCCTTTCTTCGACAAGGTGAAGGAGCTGGGTCTTCAGCATGTATTCCCTCTGGAATATGTGACAGCGAAGGCACTGGCATTGAGAGCTTGAGAGTCAAGCAACGGTCACAGTGACACCCTTCGCTAGCCTCAAATGTTTGTCGTGGAACTGCACGGGCTGGGGACGACGACTCGGAGCCTGTGACGAAGAAGGCAAAGATCGTTTCCACACCGAACGGCTCCTTACGCTAACCACACGTCTAGCGAAATAATATACCTACCTACGTACCACTTGCTTTACACCACTTTTCATCTATCCCGGCTTCGTTCTCACATGTCTGGACACTCGCATATAGATCAATAGCGCTGTGTATCATGCATATCAAGATGTATATATCTACCTTCATGTATTTGTATCGCACTGAAATGTAGGAATATAGAAACGTATGACCAGACGCGTCTATCGTTTAGAAACTCGTGAGTTGTGGTTGAGGTTGTTGTAGCGCGGAACGGCGTTAAGTTACTTACGAATTGCCGATGGGTGGCAAATACTGCTCGTTCCCAAACCACCACCACAGTTCTGAACACGCTCAGTACCTCCCTCTAATGGCAAAATGGACGACTACAAAACTCGCAAAATAGACACAGTATCAGGTCTAGCCGGTCTTCAGTCATCCATATCAACATTCTGTCTTCCGTAGCAGCAGTGTGTCCACCGAATCTTTCTTTTCTGGCTCTCGTATTCACTCATTCACTGCACAGTCATCAATAGCTCTCTACTATGCCCTTCGAATGCGGTTTCCCTCAAGCCCCACCAAAGGATTCACGGCGTCATGGTTCCTGCTAATATTCCCTCTCCTCCTCTCAATGACCATATTTGCCAACCCCCCCGAACTTCTCTTCCTCTCCTTCGCCGCTCCAGCAGCAGCTTCAGTTTACCCCAAACCGAGAAAAGAACGCGGAGTACCTCTTCCGTCATTGCCGTTGAAGGTGATAACGAAGGCATCGATTCACATCGTGTTGAGGTTCCCTTCGACTCTGGTTTGAATGGGAAGTTGGGAGTGTGCCGTTGGTGTAATGACAGCATTTACATATCGTTTGTCGTTGTACATTTTGACGCGGAGGAAGTCGAGAAACCGTTGTGTATGCCCGTCATCGGTATTTCTGAGGGCTGTGTGCGAATTCTCATCCTTGTGGGCGTATCTAAGCCTTGTATCCACAAGTTACAACCATAGCACCCATCCCCGACTCAAAATGCATTTTTTCTCGTCGCCAACTCTTCCTTACGCTCTGCAGCTTCGACGTTTGCCTCCTGCTAATCGGCATGCCTAATCATCACAATCATCTCGACATCATACATCTGGAGACCAAATCGAATTCACCTGCACACGATGGCCAACAACTCAACGCCAGAAATTCATCGGTGGCCTCAGAAATCAAAATTCTCGAGGAGAGCCTCAAATCGCTCTTTGCAGACAAACCAACGGCGCAGGACTTTTTGGCGAAGAAGGGACGTTCCGCTCAACTATGGCTGGATCGGATGCAGCAGGTAAGCCTTGGTTTGCATCAGGAACTAGATAGAATCTGACCTAATTCTAGCTTGTAGACTACCCACATCTGTCACCAGAGCTACGACCTGTAGTCCTTACCCCTATGTTGCGTTTGTCAAAGAATTCCAGCTTACACCCAACATGTTTGTCTATAAAAAATGTGAAGAAGCTCGGAAAACATCCTGTTGCTGCAGGAGGATTTGGAGACGTCTGGAAGGGAACTATAGGCGACTCGAGCAAGCCTGTGTGTCTAAAAGTGATGAAAGTATACCTCAACTCTGATTTAGAAAAGTTATCAATCGTACGCCCCTGTTTCGCTATCTGTCTCTTCACAGCTGACTCGTTACTTTTGTCGGCAGGCATACATACGGGAAGCGATTCTGTGGCGCCAAATGGCACATCCCAACTTGTTACCTTTCCTTGGAATCCATCAACTCGAAGACGCCCAAGAACTATGTTTGATATCTCCATGGATGGAAAAAGGCAATCTCGTCGAGTTTTTAAAAGCTACAGAACGGGGAGATATAGACCATTACACCCTGGTGCGTAGCCTTCTCCGTCTTCGCGTTGAATGGAACGCCGACCCAGCGATCCTTTGTAGGTCTATGACGTCGCATCTGGGTTGGCTTACCTCCACAGCAAGAAGATTGTCCATGGGGATCTGAAAGGCGTCAATATCCTCATAACAGACTCGCTACGGGCATGCATTGCCGATTTTGGCTTGTCTCGCATCGAGAAGCATGGCCTTGGACTCACCACGTCCGGTGCACGACCAACTGGTACTATGCGATGGCAAGCCCCGGAGCTACTGCACGGCGAACGGCCATCGCTGGAGAGCGACGTGTACTCCTTTGCATGCGTCTGTTACGAGGTAAGCGCGTTTTTGAGCTTAAACTCGTACGACATCCTAAATGATTTCTTCGCCTGCAGATCTTCACGGGACTTCGACCGTTCCCCGAACTTCCGAACATTACAGGAGTTATACTCGCTGTAGCACAAGGGAAGTACCCCACGAGACCGCAAGAAGCATCTGAGCTCTCAGATGCGATGTGGATTCTTATGACGGAGTGCTGGAACACGACACCGTCATCCCGACCTACTGCTAGCCAGATCGTCGAGAGGGTTGGAGATATGGCTCCAAGGGCGTCGGACTCCCCAGCCTCGAATTGGAATTGGAGCGACTCGTTGTTTGCTCGGGTGCGGGAGAACGTCGAATATCATTCGTTCTCACCACCGGAACTTTACAACGGCATCTAGCTTGGGTAGCTGATCAGGAAGGCTGGGATCCAGCCATTATCCGATCACTGCTTAAAAACTCGGTACCAACACCACAATACCATCAGTTCCACGGCTTGCTTCGTCTCTTACAAATGCTTACGAACGTAGACTCCCTAACCTCCAACATCCTCTCCTATGTGATCACCCGTGAGCGAGCAGGAAAGCACCAACTCGATACTTCGCCACTCCCCTACCCACGACCGGTAGCCCGGCGTGCAAACAGCGAGCAGCCCCCAACGCTGTTAGAAACTTCAAAATCGACGTCCCCCCATCTTCCTCGCCATCGAGTACACCTTTCCGTTATTCTGTCGAGTTCATCCTCGTTGGCCCTGGAGAGCGTCGATGCAAGTTGGTCGTACAGTACATGTCTATGATACAATGTCAAATATAGATGAATGGAGGTGTACACACATGTCTGGGATGACATGTCCGTCCCCATCCTCCCACCAAAGAAGGTCGTAGTATGCAGTCTGGCGTTGCGGCTATCCCCCTTAGTCAAGAGAAAAACAAATCAATCAGCCGGGCAGCCTCGCCAGGGGCCCCTACGGAGGATGGGTCTTTAGGCAACCGCGACTCTCCCATCTTACGTGCCTGTCCTATACGTTTCGTAAATAAACCCTTGCGTCCCTTCTCCCCTGGCACTACAACTCTTAGTGTTTTTGGGATAGAGCTGGAATCACCGTCGGATGAAGTTTCGACTCCAGAGGAAGTGGCTGGAGAGTGAACATGCGAAGGTGGGAAGGGAAGTTTTCTATCAGAAGGATACGTTCAGAAAGCCGAACTTAAGACGATTGATTCAACGTACAGGCTTGCTCCCTCACTGTGCATCCCATAGGCTGGTGTAGGTTGCGGGAGGCCAGAGAAGCTCTGGCTAGCCCTCATTTCGGATGGTGCGGGGGACACAGCACGATATTCAACGTTCTCCCAGACCCGCGTGAACAGAGACTCGCTCCAGTCCGAGGCCGGTGGCGAGGGCTTCGCATTCATCTTCGCGACCTTTTCGAGGGCGTAGCCAGCAGTCGGTCGAGAGAACGGAGTTGCGTCCCAGCACACGACCATGAGAGCCCACATCGCGTCTGAGAGCTCAACCACCCCTTCTGGTCTCGAGGGGCGCTTGCCTTGCGCTACGTTAAACGCTACCGCCATTTCGTTCGTGAGTTCCGGAAACGGTTGGAGGCCAGTGAAAATCTATACATATTAGGAGGCCCGGGCGTCTGAGATTGTCAAACGAATCTAGAGTCAAGTCTAGGCTCACCTCATAACAGACACAGGCATAGGAGTACATGTCGCTCTCTTTTGATGTTCCCCCGCCGCCGCCGATAAGTAGCTCTGGGGCAAGCCATCGTGCGGTGCCAACAGGCCGCGTCGTCGAAGAAGTGGTTATTCGAAGACCTTGGGTGTCAGCGACGTGGGATAGCCCAAAATCCGCGATGCAAGCTCGGAGTGAGCTTGTTATAAGGATGTTGACGCCTTTTAGGTCTCCGTGAACGATCTTCTTGCTATGCAGGTAAGCTAACCCGGATGTAACATCATAGACCTTGTGATGGTCTCATTAGCATTTGACACGCTGTGGAGGAGGACGAGCTACTACTCACCAGTGTGAGGTGGTTTACGTCTTCCCTTTTAGTAGTCTTCAAGAACTGAACGAGATTGCCCTTTTCCATCCAGGGGGAGATTAAACACAGTTGCTGAGTTTGCTCGAGCTGATATATCCCGAGAAAAGGTAACAAATTCGGGTGCTTCACCTGTCGCCACAGAATCGCTTCCCGCAAGTACTCCTAGTACCCAAGGAACAGTAAGTTCGACGTTCGTAGAACAATTTCGACCCGAAGTGATAGACCTGCAACGTACATTTGACAACTTCTCTAGATCAGAATTAAGATATACTTTCACCACCTTCAAACACACAAGCTTATCCGAATCGCCGATAGTTCCCTTCCAAACATCCCCAAACCCTCCTGCAGCAACAGGATACTCTCCGACCTTCTTCACATTATTGATCGACAGACACGTCGGGTGTAGACCGGAAGTCTTCGTCAAACGAAGCATGACAGTGAAAATTGCAGGTCGTAGCTCTGACGATAAAAATGGAAAGTCTATGAGCTACATAGCAGGATGAGGTCAGTTTTTCTGATCTTTTTCCTCCTCGAGTCCAAACTCTGAACTCTGAACTCACCTGCTGCATACGATCGAGCCACTGTTGGGCAATATGTCCTTTCTGTGCCAGGAAGCCTTGCAGCCTCGATTTGTCTGCAAAAGTCCACTTTAGAGTATCCTCGAGATGTCTTAATTCTGCGTTGGATGATGCCATGACTCTGAATGAGTACTTGGCTAAGAGGTGGTTTCGAGCAATATAAGCGGCGCCTCGTTGTTATTGGTGACGCGCTGAAGCTAGGAAAAATCGCCCGGGCTGTAAAGTACCGTGAAAAGGAAGTGATGGCGATGAGACTCACAGGAGAAATGAGTGGAAGGATGAGTCCTCGGGGAAAGCGAACAGAATATAAGTATCATGAAAAACTTGAAAACAGGAGAAATTAAACGTGCGATTCTACGTCACGGCGCGCCCCCTTCTCAGTTCTGCGACAGCGATATCAAATCAAAAAACTTGCTGTATCTAGCGAGGGCGGCGCAGTGACATTGTTGATCAACAAGTAGTACTAGTGGCACAAGCTCGGGTTTCACTTTTGAATTATGTGGCTTGGATAGCCCGTACTCTCCGTAGCGCGGGGCGTATTGAACTAATCCGAAGAGGGGCAGTCGCCAGAGTTTTCCCGAATAAACGAATAACAACTGTCGTGCGGATGAGTCTCAGCGGCACGCCCGCGAGCAAAAGGGTGCTTTGTCGGTCTTGCTCATTGATTAGTATACTCAAGTCGATACGAGGGAGCTTCCACGGGCTGGCATGTGCGTCAAGACCAACGGTCGCGACTTCCCTGTTACCCGGAGGTGTCTTCCTCAGTTACCTTTCTGCGGAATGCAACATACGCGGCAGGGTGCAAGATTCGGTTTAGTCGTGCATATCCGAGTCTATGAATCGGTGCGATAGAAACACATACGAACATCTGGGTATCTTGATCACAGGAGTAGGGTCGAGAGTAGTTGAGACTCAGAGCTTGTGTCCGATGCTGACGCGCCGTCTTCCAACGCAAGTACGTTCTCGATGCCCCGACTCCCTAATCGGAAGAAGGGGGAAAAGTATGCTGTATAAAGTATTCAGTTGTGTCAAAACACAATCACAGCTGCCACCGTGGTCCGTGGCGCATAGTAACAGATCGACATTTATTATGCCACCGGGGGGCTTGGTGTTCATCATATCATCCTCACTGCACAGCTCGAGAGTTGAGACAAAGGCACCAGGTGAAAATAGTCTTGATCACGGTTAGTATCATTCACCAGACGTACAAGGGGAATTTCGAGTTTGGCACCGTAGGAGGTTCCCGCTTGAGATATCGCAGTGAACGCGCCGTCGCCACGCTACTATGGAGAAGATTTCGAATCTGGCTTGGGCGAATTTCGGCATTGAGTGAGGGAGGAGGGTTTAGGCGCGTCCCTGGTGGGAAGTCAGGATGGTGAGCAATTGGAGCAGTTGAAATTTATACCTGGACGCGTCCATCGTGAGTCGTAGTTCAACGTTCAGTCCAAGTTGCGGAACGGCGTTTAATTTAGTCACGAATTTGCCGGCACGGGCGGCAAATACTGCTCGTTCCCAAACCACCACCACAGCTCTGAACACGCTCAGTAACCTCCCTCCCATGGCAACATGGACGACTACAAAACCCGCAAAATAGAATCAGTCTCAGGTCTCGCCGGCTCTTCAGTCATCCACATCAACATCCTGTCTTCCACAGCACTGGTGCGTCCACCCAACCTTTCCTTTCTTCTCTGGCTCTCGTATTCATTCATTTATTCACCGCACAGTCATCGATAGCACTCTACTACGCCCTTCGAACGCGTTTCCCCTCCAGCCCCACCAAAGGCTTCACAGCGTCATGGTTCCTCCTCATCTTCCCTCTCCTCCTCTCAATGACCCTCTTCGCCAACCACCCCGAACTTCTCTTCCTCTCCTTCGCCGCTCCAGCAGCAGCCCTCGTCTACCTAAAACCTCGAAAAGAACGCGGAGTACCTCTTCCCTCCACATTGACTTCCCCCATATCCACATCACCCCCCACCGTCGAACCTCCCCCTTGGCCTCGAACGTGGACCTCCCCAGCCTCACCCCTCGACCCCCCCACACTCGAGTTCCCTAGACCGAAGGTGACGGTCGCACAGCTAAATTGCGTGACGACGTATAGAGCGCATATGCTTATGATGACGATTCTGGCGATTTTGGCGGTGGATTTTCAGGTTTTTCCGAGGAGTTTGGCAAAGTGTGAAACGTTTGGGGTGTCGTTGGTGCGTTCTTCTCCCTCTTCCCCTCCTCCCTTGGTGTATTATCTGTGCTAACCCAACCGTCTCGAAGATGGACTTGGGTGTCGGGTCGTTTGTGTTCACTCAAGGATTGGTTTCTGCTCTTCCGTTGATTAAGGATCCTCGACATTTGTTGTTACCTCTCGCGCCTAAAGTGAAGACGATAGTGAGGAAGATGGTGCCTGTGATCTTGCTTGGGTTGGTTAGAGTTGTGTTGGTGAAGGGGACGGATTATCCTGTGCGTGCATCTTTACAATTCAATGCCGCTAGGTCACTAACACGAACGACGAACGAACCAGGAACACGAGACGGAATACGGCGTGCATTGGAATTTCTTCCTCACTCTGGCTATTCTACCTATTCTACAAGTCTTGCTACACCCGTTCATGGCGTATTGCTCGATTACTACGATTGGAATGGCAGTCATATTTCGTGAGCCCCCCAACAACCCCCTCCCCCCCTTCCTTCGTTTTGCGATTTAACTCTCAATCGCAGTTCACCAGGTCGCTTTAACCAAGTACGGCGTTGAAGACTACGTCTTCACAGCTCCACGTCTATCCCTCATCAGCGCGAACAAAGAAGGGCTTGTCTCCCTCACCGGTGCGTTCCAGTCCCATCCCATCCACCCCATCCTTTCCACCACTCACACCTTCCTATCCCTTCCCCCTTCCCCCCCTACCTTCCCTACCCTAGGCTACCTCTCCATCCACCTCTTCGGCCTAACCACCGGCGTCCTCATCCTCCCCCCCTCCCCCTCCTACTTCCGTCGCATCCGCCGCCAACTCGGAAAACTCCGCACCGAAGACGACGATATCAAAAAACTCACCGCCCCGAGACAGACGGACAAGACGGCGGCGGAGTTGGGTTCGTACGCGTTTACATGGTGGTTTTATTTTGGGCTGGTGAGGTGGCTGGGGGTGGATGGGGGGAGGGGGGTGTCGAGGAGGTTGGTAAGTGGTCTTCTTTCGTTGTTTGATGCGTTGGTGTTGATGATAATGGATGTGTAGGTGAACGTATCATACGTGTTTTGGGTGTGCGCGTACAATACGTCGTTCATTTTTGGGTATATGCTTCTTGATATGGTGTTCTTCCCGACGCCTCTTCCTGCCAAACCGAGGTATAGGGGTAGGGGCAAGAACGAGGACGTGGAGAAGGACGAGGGCAAGGCTGAGGTGGTTGACTATACGGACAATTCGGACGAAGTCCCCCCAGCTATCTTTCGCGCTATCAATAAAAACGGGCTCGCGCTTTTCTTACTCGTGAGTCTCCCCCCCCGCCTCCCTCTCCCCCTCTCTCTATCTCTCACTGACCTTCCCCTCCCCTCCCCTACCCATAGGCAAACATCGCCACGGGCCTCATAAACCTAACCATCCCAACACTCGACACGTCGGATTTCTGGGCGATGGTCGTGTTGAGCGGGTATGGGTTTGGGGTGTGTTTTGTAGCTTGGGTGGGTAGGGATAGAAGGGTGTTGAGTTTGTAAAAAGCAAAAAGTAAAAAGTGATGTTGACGTTTTGTTACTTGGGGGGAGAGTGAAGTGATGTGATGATGATGAAACGAGGAGAGGTGAGGCAAGTGGAATGGTTGTGTGCGGAAGAGAATAGTGTGGATGGCTGAAACGTACTGGAGTCTGGTATCTGGTATCCTAGCATTATTCGGCAGTGAGTGGGTAGGTGGGTGGTGGCAAGCAAATGCACCTTGCCTCAGAGTCAAACCGGTACCCATAGCTTGGGTGGGTAGGAATAGAAGGGTGTTGAGTTTGTAAAAAGAAGCAAAGTGAAAAGTAGAAAGTGATGTTTGTTCCAGGGTTGAGTGGGAGATTGAAGTGACGAATGATGAAACAAGGTCGTGTTGACTCTGAGGTATGTAAGTGGAATGGTTTGGTTTGGTTGCGTGCGTTGCTTTGCTTTCTTCCCTCTTTCCCCTTTACCACTACCACCGCCCACCCACCAACCTACTGCAATAATAATGCTAGGATACCAGTACGTTCAGCTATACCCTCCTCTTCGCAGTACTCACCTTGAGCTTGAACCTTTGAATATAGTTTTCACGGACCCCGAATCACACGTACTTCCACTCATCCTTTTTTCTTTTCTGTACTTACTTACCGACCTACGGGGGCAGACTCTCATAAACGACACAGAATCATCCCTGGGTTCTTATACGTCACGTTTTATGGCTTGAAAGTTGAAACCCAAGTTTTCGATGCAGCTTGGGAGACATGTTCATGTGAACTGAACCTCCCCCCTCCCCCCCAGTTTTTGTTTTTGGTTTCGGGTGAGTGGTTCAGAGTTCAAGTTGACAAGATCTTTGCGTTCGCATAGATCGCCCGCGGACCTTTCTTTCCGTTTTTTCTTTTTTTTGCTTGGACTGTACTATCCTATACCATGCTGTCAATAATACCACACCTACTCCGACTTTTCATTCCCAACCAAATGTTCATCCCACCCCCTCCCTCCCCCCTCGGACAGAAGACGATATCCGAAAAAAAAACTCACAGACGGACAAGACGGGTTTATGTAGTGGTATGTGTGAGGGGGGAGGGGGTTATCGAGGAAATTGTTGACGCGGGCGTGAAGGGCGAACCTGTTTTAGGTGTTGCGCGTCTTTCATTCTTGGGGTATATGATCCTTTGGTACGGTGTTCTTTCCCAACGCCGCTTCAAGCTTCAAGGCCCACAAGGACGAGGTGGTTGACTATACGTATACGGACAGTTCGGATGAAGTACCCACCGGTGGTTTTCAGGGCTAGTGACGAGAATTGAAACCCGTGGGCCGTAGTTTGCCCGTCCACCATGAATCCCGCCATGCATAGCGATGAGTAAACCGGACAAATCGGTTGTTTACAGACCTTTCTTCCACGACTGCCTTAGACTAATCCAAATGTTTCGTAACACCTCTTCCATCGCGATTTGTCCTTGTCGTCGATAGCAATGTCTGGTACGCTCTCCAGAAACTTAGTAAGAGACCGTCAAATCTCGTGTGTCCCTCCGTGTACAAGGCCTCTCGGAGTGGGAGCGTCTGATGGTTGAACCCGAACCGGTTCATCTTCTCCAAGGAGAACACGACACACTCTCCTCGATGGTGTTCTGCTGTCGTCCTCCTCCTCCTCTGAAGCGTTCGATCTTTGGGTGTTACGGGTCGCAGGCTCAAGCTACAAAGGCTCCCCGAGCTACGATCTTATCAGAGGGATCGTTGATAGGACTCGAAAAACCTACCCTGGGTCGTCTGTCACGACTCGCTACGTTCTGTTGAAGCCCAACGAGGACGAGGACGAGGGAGCAGATATAGCGAGGAACCGGGAGGGTGTAGGCCGGGATGGCAACCATCTGTACCACTACTGCCACCTGCCATCCAACTCAGAATAGAACAATAGCTTTGTTGAACTTGTTGATGATCATGACCGGCCGGATGTTTCAGTTGCTGTTCATGTTACTCATTCAAAACCACGACCTCACAGCTCGAGATCGAAGAGAGCCCGCCATGTCATCCGACGCAGAATTGAAACGCCTCGAGCAGACTCTGAAGTGGACTTTTGCGGACAAATCCAGGGTACAGGGCTTTCTGGCCAAGAAGGGGCGGCCTGCTCAGCAGTGGTTGGACCGGATGCAGCAGGTGAGACATACTTGTGCAGGGCAAAGGAGCGAAAGCTGATTGTATTCAAGCTCATCGATTACCCGAACTTGTCACCAGAGCTACGGTCTGCAGTCGTCACCGCCATGCTTAGTTTGTCGAAGAACTCTGGCCTATGCCCAACGTGCTTGTCGATACAGAATGTGAAGAAGATTGGGAAATACCCTATCGCAGCTGGAGGGTTCGGAGATGTGTGGAAGGGAACTATCGGGGAATCAAGTGAGCTGGTGTGTTTGAAGATCGTGAAAGTATACATGTCATCCAATTTGAAGAAACTGACAGCCGTGCGTTGTCTTGCATTGTCTTGCCTTGCCACCATCCATCACCGTACAGCTGACATTTTTTTCTTTCGGTAGAAATACCAGCGGGAAGCAATTCTATGGCGCCAAATGAAGCATCCAAATGTGTTGCCTTTCTACGGGATATATCAACTCGAAGTTGAGCAGATTCAACAGCTATGTCTAATCTCCCCCTGGATGGAGAAAGGCAACCTCGTGGAGTTCTTGAAGGCTACTAAAAGGGAAGACATAGATCACTACGCACTGGTGGGTAGCTTGTTGTGTTCACCGTCTTCGTAGAGCGTGGTGCACGGACTCTGCTGATGCAGTCCCCTCAAGGTATTTGACGTTGCGTCTGGGCTGGCTTACCTGCATAGCAAGAAGATTGTTCACAGCGACCTGAAAGGCCTCAATATACTCATTACAAACGAGGAACGAGCTTGCATCGCCGATTTTGGCCTGTCCCGCATTACTGACTCAAAAGGCCTCCGAATCACGACTTCCACCACACGGCCTGTTGGAACTGCACGATGGCTGGCCCCGGAGCTACTTATTGGCAGCGGAGCACCGTCGAAGGAGAGCGACATTTACGCCTTCGCGTGCGTCTGTTGCGAGGTGAGCCTACAAACGAGCATACAGTTGTTTGGTCTCAGGGTAGCGTTGAAAACAGATCTTCACTGGACTTCAACCTTTTCCCGAATATGCTAATGAGATAACGGTGATTTTCCACGTAGCACAAGGCAAGCGTCCCTCAAGGCCAGAAGGGGCGCCTGAACTCTCGGATGCGATATGGGCTCTCATGAACATGTGCTGGGAAACAACGCCATCCTCTCGGCCGACTGCTAGTCACATCCTTAAAAAGGTCGAAGAGATAGCCTCAGAGGCGCCCACCCCATTGGCCTCGGGTTGGAGCGAGTCTTTGTTCAAACAGGTTCGAGAGAACGTTGAATATCGTAGCATTTCCCCCTCATTCCCCAATGGCTCTCAACCCGGAGCTGATCGTCGCTTCTCCAACTTACTGGAAGCTGCACCGAGTCCTGGGATGCACCTGAGAACAACCTTGTTTGTCAATCTAATCGTTCCAGCTACGGTCACTCATTCTTTTACTAGGGATCCCGTCTCCGATTCGTTCCCCTCCTCGCTTGTCCACACTCTAGCCACTTCCTCCGAGGTTGAAACTCGAGTGGACGATAATCCTGGCTCATTATCAAATAGTGGTGTGAAGGGTGTATCGTCGCACCCAGATCACCTGAAGGACATACGTGAGGTACATCCCCAAATTCGATCGAACGGTAGTCTTCCCACTCCGTTAGAAACGGACATTGAACCACCGGAGGTCCTATCAAACTCCACACAGCAAGACTCGAGCTCGTACGCTAAGCCAACAGTTTCCTCGCCTGAAGACCCAAACATATCCGTGGAGGAAGAGTTACCTGCAGCCGCAGGGACGGTTGAAAGTACGTAGTCCCGCTCTGAAACATCGCCCCCATATCAATATCATTCGCAGCAGCATCGCCGTACTCCCTTCAAGTGGTCATCAAGAATTTTTGGGACAGTGTGAGTGGTTTAAGAAGAAGTCAGTGGCAATAAATTCGACCTGACTACGCGCAGAGTCTTAACCGTGGTCGAGCTCAGGAACAACAAGATCAGTATCCAGCTCAACAACAAGCTCAACGAAGACGAGAAGACCTCGACGACACATCATACAACCTTGTAGAGTCATGTCCCGACCCTGATCCACCCACAGCAACAGCTTTGGCACTATCAAGATCATTGTCCTATGGAAGCCTGATACCAGGGCCACCTAGTCCCCATCAAGAACCGTCTGGATCAAACATTTCGAAGAGGAAAACCCCTGTGCACCTTGAGGCAGGAGAGCTGACGAGGTTGATTGGTGCGCTTTACATCTGCTACACCTGCATCGTTTCAGTAATTCCTCAACTGTTTCGTTTCATTCGCGGTGTACACAGGGTTCATCACAGCAACATCCTCTGAAGATTGGGCCCTTGTCCTTGACATTTGTGAACGCGCATCAGCCAGCGATTCCAATGCCAATGAGGCTATATGGGCGTTACGCAGGGAATTCAAGTACGGCCCACCCCAGGCTCAGCTCAGTGCTGCTCGGGTAAGTGATCCTTCTGTCATTCTGATAATAAGCTATCAACTTCAATTCACCCTTCATATCGTAGCTTTGGGCAATCATGCTTCGGAACTCGACAGATGCATTCATATGCCAGTCGACCGGTCGGAAATTCTTGGAAACCTTGGAAGAGCTTCTTTTGAGCTCGAGAACGAATCCTGTGGTCACAAAGCGTGTGCTAGACGTTCTGGCCGCTGCTGCGTATGCCAGCGGAAGTAGTGAGTGAAATCTCTGTCTTGTCTTATCCTCTGGCATTTGAACTGTCTTGGATCCCCTTTTTTCGAGTAACCCTCCCTTTTCTTCGCAGCTATTTCCGTGCTTTCCCCTGCTCGTACGCAATGAAATGCTAAATTCGGTGCTGTAGAGAAAGATACTGGATTTCGTGGCCTTTGGAAAAGAGTCAAACCGCACGACATGCCGGACGAGGTATGTAGTGATTACCCTCTTCCTAAACCCTCACTAAATGCGAGTCGCGATGTCCAATAGGGCATGCCATTTGACGCAGACGATGCTATGTTCAATTAGTGTTGCCCAAGGCTGGCTTGGCTTGGCTTCGGCTTGGCTCAGGACGGCTCGGCTTGGATGCGGCTCAAAAGCCGTTCAACCCCACATGACTTGGCTTAAAAGCCACTCAAGCCGGCTCAGCCACGGCTGAAGCCGACAGATTTTTCCCTCTTGTTCCCTGGTGGTTTAATTGGACCAAATCCATATAAATATGTGTATTTTGTGTGTATTTTATTTAGAGAGCTGAAATGATGAATCTGGGTGTCTAAATGCGTGTGTGAGAGTAGGTCCTAGTTATACATCAGGGTCCAGACTGTGGCTATACAATTACCCGGGTCTGATGTGCTTCCAGCGCGTGGCATGTCAATGCAAAGAAACCCAAGAAAACCCACCATGCTTGTCTGCGGAGCTTTCGCGCACAGTGGGGAGGCAGTCTGCATTGGAAGTCACACAAAGGTATTTGAATTTTCCCTGTATTTCTACCTTTGAAAATTGACTGGCTGAAGCTGGCTTAGCTGGCTTCTGAGCCGCTTAAAGCCAAGCCGGACAACTGGCTCCGAATGGAGCCATTTTTGGCAGTGGCTTGGCTTGGCTTGGCTTTGAGCTGGCTCAGCCGCGGCTCCAGCCAAGCCATAGGCAACACTATGTTCAATCCTTCTGTGGGTGGTGATTCCCAGCAAGATGTCCGTGGATGACGTTGGACGTCTTTGGGCGAAATCAGACCGGAACGTGCGAGTTCGGCCAATTTTGGACAACGCGCGCAAAGTTTTCTCTCGTACACGTCGCTTTCTCTCTGCCTCCCACTCTATAACTCTGTCTATTCCAGCAATGTATCCTACTTATGATTCTGCAATGAAACAAAATTCTTCAAAGTCTTACCTCTGTCCCATGCTCCCTTCACGATGCCACCCCGTTCATCAGAGAGGGGCGGTACCACGAAGAGCGAACCACGTGAACCATGTGAACCGTGCAAACTGGGTGAACTCAGCAAATGAAGGTGAACGATCGCAAACTCTCTGCACCTGCCTTCCCTTCCACGACCACCCTTCCTCTGGCAACCACTTCATAACATAACGCAAGGTGCCGGCAAGCGGCACGGCCCGCTACTGTCTGCCTTCAGGGCCTCATATGAGAAGACAGGTTCACAAAAATGTTATGTAGGCCTCGACCAAACATTAGACGATTCTGATCCCCCTGCTGGTTGTTGCTCAGCCTTCAGCCAGCTCCTCCCAGCAGGGGGAAGGGGGAGAACCCCCCCTCTCCAGTAGCAACCTTTTCAAGAATCCAAACCCGGGCTGAAACAACACATATTGCAAAATCCTTGATCACAGGACCGCATGGGATTTGTCATGGCTCGCAACACTCGGGGAGTTCTGTTGTCTGGCTTCCTAGCCTTGCTTCCTTCCTTCCCCCACTTACCTGTTAACACCTCTTGGTCTCTCGCAATGTTTTGGCAAGAATTCGAGTGGTAGTTCTGGTGCCGGGCCCAATCCATGCGATGGTAGATGTATGGCACTGGTCTTGGTATGGAAACCGTCAGCAGGATGAGTCGGGCAAGGGCAGGGTCATTCGAGCAGGGACTGAGCGCTGTTGTCATGATGGTAGATACTCCTCTATGGTATTTGGTTTACTGGTGGTCCGTCGGGCCGCAGTACAAGTTGGCAGAGAGAAAATCAACATCGTGATAGTGAGTAAAAAATTGGGAGCATGGGTAGAAAGTCACGTTCAGAGGTGATCGATACCTGCCGGGCAACGCAAACTGCCAGTTTTGTCAAAACACAGCTCCTTAACAGTAGCGGGAATCAGGAAAACGGTAGCTTTTGCTTAAACATCTTAATAAGAGAAAATGCGCTTATTAAGGCCAATAAGCACATTTTCTCTTATTAAGATGCAAGCACTTTCACGGAAAGGAGCTCTCTCCAAAACACCTTTCAAAACCGCTGAAATACATTTTTTTTACTGGAAATTTACATCTACTTGTTTCTCGTGATTAGGCTGGACCATGCTGCGTTCTGTCCGAATCACCCCCCGAGCCCCCAATCTTGCCGCCGTTGCAGTTACCAGCGATTTGCAGCTCATCTCCCTCAGTCCTGACTGCCTCTTTGACCTCTATTTTGTGTCCATTCTCCGGGTCGTTGACTGACACTCGTTCTTCTCGAGTGGCTGACTGCACAATACCACTCGAGCTCAAGCTGAAACAATCCTGGCCTCAGAAATGATTCATCTTTGAGCTGGTTATACAGCAAACATTCACAAGGCAGCCACTCTAATTTCCCCCACAAACCCAACCTACAATACTTGAGCGGGCATGCCATCAACATCATTCATCAGCTTCATGAAGATTACTCCAAATGTGGGATAAAAAAACCCACAACATCCATTTGCCTGCTCCCACTTGCCTTCACCCATTGATATCCTCCTCACCATTTCTAACATAAACCCACCCGCCTCGTCAAGATCCATGAATCGCTGACTGCTTGCAGATGTAGAGAATAGCCCACCCACCAAAAGATTGCGCAGTCAGCACACTGTGAAACCTGTCAAGGCCGATCCAAGGTATGTTTCCTCAACCTCTCCTTGAATGGCAGCGGTCACTCATGAAATATTTAATGTCTCAGCGACATCTATGACGATTACCTCAACTCGCAGGTTGAATCTCAAGAATGGAACGAGAGACTTCACAAATCACTAGGGGCAAGTATGTACGCTACCCCTCGGGCAACACCAAAAGCTGGCATGGGTAAGCAGCCCTATTATCCCAGATCCAGGTCTCTGACAGTGATTGAGCTCATGATTACAGGTCAAAAATATCAGTCTGAGCCTGAGCCTGGCACGCCTTCAACATCGAGCAGCATGAAACCCAAAACCTCAGCGGCAAAGGGGTCCATAGATTCTGTACCGAAGTTGAAGGCAGAGCAGAGCCCGTGAGTTTCAAGTAATACTCTTTCAAGAAATTGTACTTAATTCCCTCAAGTGAACTGGAACTCCATCTTCTCAGTGCGACAGAGATTGTGATATTTGGTCTGGAAAGTGACCTGAAGCGGGCTCAGCGGAATTTCTTGGAACTCTCGAAGCCGCACTCGGATTATGTCGATAAGAACAGTGATGAGATGAGCGCAATGGAGCGGCAGGTCCTGGATGCAAAGATCGAAAATAAAATTATTAGAACCGCTCAAGCGGCAGACCGAAAGGAATGGGCTAGACGAGAGGCAAGTTTGGAGGCCAAGTTGGCAGAGAAAACAGCAGAGGTAAAGAAGTTGACTAGGAGAATACACGATGCCGAGCAGGATAGAAATGAAGCACTCAAAAAACACCTTAGGCACTGCATGTCACAGGTGATGGTACCCTGATTGGGGGGGTTTTTTGACGTGGGAAACCTACCTAAGAGGGTACCCTCCTGTGTGAGGTCATCTGGTCTGTGTCACACTCCCTTCCGGCCACCACCTTGCCATCGTCGTCGTCCCAGTCAATGGTGCCCTCCATTCATTCAACCACCACAAAATATTATATACAATACTCGCAACTGTTTTTTTTACCGTTTCCCCCGTATGCGCGTACGTATTAGAGCACTAGCAACACCTCAAGAACCCAGATACGGCCGCAACAGCTTTCTGGATCTACAAAAAAAACTGGCTTTAGCTACCAATGGGCTCAGGATTGACTATGAGCTTCCTCATTCAGTGCTTGTAGAAATTGAGAGCTGCCTCCTCGGAATTTTGGTGCGTGTGCTATACAGCTCCCCTCTCTTTGGGGCTCCTCGACATTGATACTGATATCACCTGAATCTATTCACAGAATATTGCGTCAACACACCGAGACTATCGAAACCTACAAGCTGCTAGCGCTGAACCTTTGAATCAGCTAGGAGGTCCAGCCTGACGTGCGGAAGATGCTGCTGATGCCCACCAATGCTGCTCACCCCCCTACATACCTCTGCCAACAGTTCACCTGGTAGTTCAAATGCTTACCTTCCCGCCCATTTATGCAGCCCGCTCATGCCTCGGTCGACGCTCCTAGCTCTTGCATGCACTAAACAGCAGCTCTGGTCACCTCACAACCTCACAACCTCCCTCATACCCTCTGCCTCAGCACCTTCAGCAGGCCTCCTGGTGCTCCTCCTTCTGAGGTGTGTTTATCAATTGATTCTCTATATTTCACAACAGTAACCCTTGTATCCGCCATTTGTAGCACTTCCGGGTACACGTCGCCACCAAACAATGTTTGGAGCCTGTACAAACCTCACTGTCATGTCAACCCCCTTACCTATGACTCTCGTCGTTGTCCAAAACCCTTCTGTTCCACCCTCAAAATTAAGGTACGTGTACAATGCCCTCTCTTTGCTATGAGACAATTGACGTTCTGAAGATAGATTCTAACAACGTCATCTGAGGTTGGTATTTTAGGATACCGATTTCACGCTGGCAACCTCTTCCTATCATATCTTATAGTCGTGACTGGACTGGTAGCTACATGTATCTCTTGAGTACTAATAGTATCATCTTAAACCTTGAGCACCTTGAGCACTGAGCATCGTGACGACAACACTGAATGCAAACCCGATTTGCTCTCAACCACCGCCGGTCTGCCAATTGGGTTTTGCCGAACACATATGAAAACATATGGTCGACATTCTGCTGAAGTCCAGCCTGAGCATATCTGTGTCCCAAACTCATACCAGGTACTCTGTGGTATGACATGACTATGAGTCTGTGGTATGAGAAATGCATAAGCAACTGAACCCTCAGTAGTTCAGGGGTGTATGTCAAACTGCTGAAACTAACGTTGGACTTGACTGTTCAGCAGGATGAATGTTAAGACTGTTTCAAAAAATCACACTAAAATATGGGGGGTAGATTCTGATGTATAGATGGACACCACATCAGAGTTTTGGTGACATTCCTCAACGGAGCGTATAGAAAAGATCAAATGTGGTGCCCGAGAACTCCAGGTACACAATCTCACTAGCTTCTGTCCAAAATGACCTCCTTCTCTGCTTAAATCACTCTGGTATGCGACTCAAGATAGCCATAGGAGTATATAACAAAGGATTGAGCTACATACAACCAATGTTTATGTAGAAAACCCCATAGGAAAATTGAATCCTACAACTTGCGAGTTGGGTTCTTTCGGTACCACCAACACTTCACTCGAGCCTCAGCCACCTCATGAACATTGAGCAAAGTGACTCTGGCGGCAGTTTTCAGATGGTTAAGACACTAAGGAGAGTCAGTCATGTTTCTTGACCGCCTGGAAATGGCTGAAACTTACATACCTGGGATGACTCCTGCAAACCAGAATCTTGAGGACTCACAGCTTCATGGTAATGGACGTCGTAAGTAGAAGGGAATAATCTATACACAAAAGTGCGGGTGCAACTAACACTTCTACGAGTCCGGAGAATCCTAGGAATGTGTCGGCTTGACAAAGGTTACGCCCTGCTAAAGATAGACAGAACAATAGGTAACTCGGTCGGTTATGACTTAGAGACTGGTTGATTTGACGGGAAAAGGTAAGGACAAAGAAACAAGACGACAGTTCAGAATACGATCTTCGACGGACGAAATACCTCTCGACGGGCGATACGACTAGACCTCTCGATGGATCTTATACGACAACGACGGACGACAAGACCACTCGACGGGCCAAATGATACGACAACAAAACGAGGACAACGGTACAACTTAGACGATTCAAACAATCAACTATGCGATTCAAAGACTTTCTATTCTCGACGATTCACGGAACTTGTTACAGAAACCAGGCAATGCTCTAGATAGGATACAAAGCTGCTTTAATGCTAATGCGTGTGGGCAGATGTTCCGAACTTTCCTACTAATGTGGGTAGTACTTGCTAAGAAACCTACATAATTCCTACGTTCTTATATATGCTTCCAACTAATTATCGTACCATTTATATATCTGCCTGTTTATTCTATGTTTCAGTAGGAATGTCGCCCGAAGAGGTAAAATCATGCCCCGTCGACCAATATTTCCTACTAATCTAGGCCGTTGGGCCTATCGATTGCGTGCTCAAGAGCTATAGTTCTGCTGACTCGTTCTGACTCAGACTGTCGGAACTATCTACACAATCCCAATTTTCTCATTGGCTCTAGCAATTTTCTTGCTCAGTCATCCTACTTTCCGGAACTACATAGCTCCCTAGTGCTCTTTTCTACTCACTCATTCTCCTAGGGCTATACCAACCCAGACCTTCACCACCGTACTCAACATCTTCGTTCAACGCTCGCTATGGTTACGCTGCACTTCTGGGATGAAGCTCCCAACGGGCAATGGCCCATAGTCAAACTAGTTCAGGAGTTCTACAAAGGTGCGTCATGATCGACACTCTTACGTTCCTGAAAGTCTAATAGTCTAACTTCTATTCTATAGAGATCTACCCTGCTCACCCCGACGGTGTAATGGCAGGCGACCTCCCATATCATTGACTCTGGCGTTTAGCTACGCTCAGTTCTCCTGTTATCTCGCCCGACGGTTTCATGGCATTGCTCCTTCAACACTTTATCCTGGCCAGACACACTTGCCCAGCGGCTGTCTTCTTCTTATCCCAGAGCAATCCTGCTCAGGCTTTTCTCTTTGAACCAACCGCTCTTTCTGAAGAGTCCTATAACGAACTTACTAGAATTACCCCCTTAGTTGAGAAGTATGCTCATAGTATAATGCGAGTAGGATTCCTTAGTACAGTTATGGCTCAGCTGCCCGAGTATTCTAAAGCCTGGTGTAACGAAGTTTTCCTAGAGGCTGTTGAAGAGCCCTTCGTATCTTTTACTGGTAGACACTACTTCTTCGAGGTACTAGACTAGTGCTTAACGCAGAAAACCTTTAATCTCATGAAGACCCGTCGGTCAAAAGCTTAGTCCATCGATAAGATCTCTTACTCTTACTTCATACCGCCAGTGTAAAATTTCAACCATCGGTCTTCTTTGTTCAGTACTTTCATCATACTATGGACGCTCCTCGTATCCTGTCCTGCTTTCAGACCGTCTATGAAGGTGTGTCTTTATAGACTATCAATAGTCCTCTACTAATCTCTTCTCAAGAGATTCATCCTCCTTTTGAAAAGGCTATTCTCCGCCCGATGGGTCTCTCTCATCATGCTAAACAACTCAACGAACTTTGCACTGGAAATCGAGAGGCTTATTTTGCCTTGTTCCTTCAGTTCTACATTCTTTGTAGCCAAGAAGACCCCTTCCTACGCAACACTGCTATGCGTCTCGATCCTCTACAAGACTTCCTATACCTCGCTCCCCAAACCGACGAATCCACCTTTCGCGACATACTCGATGCTCAGATAGGACCGTATGCTCAGGCCATCGCAGAGATTGGAGTCCTCTCCGTTTCTACTGCTCTTATCCCTGGTGCTCCGAGAGCTTGGGTGGATGCTGTCTTCAATGCCATTCCCGTGCTTACTCCTCGTGAAGCAGTTCCAGTCTGGATGTTCTTCTTTAATCCCGCCGACGCTATTGAGCGTATGACTAGACCTTATACTTCACCGCTGTCGGAGGCAGCTAGTAGCCCTAATACAGTCGCCCAAAAAACTGGCCAAATGTTGGAGTCCCCCCAAATGATTGGGCTGTATCTCCACATTGGAGCATGATTACATAATGCTCTGGGTACACAAAATGGACCTTGGAATCACACCTTTCTGATGCAGTTTACGCTGTGGAAATATCTGCTCTCAGTGTGGAGATATCATCTATACAAATGAAATTTGCATTTGGCCAGTTTTTTGACCGGGGGTCAAAATCAGTGATGTCTGGGAGTAATTCCATCATAGTGTAAGATATGACATCAGTATGACATCAAGACTTTGGGAGCATCATTTATGATGTCTTGCATGATGTCATGTACTCCACTGGCTATTATAAAAGGCTTGACCATCTTTCAGGTTGGGCACCAACATGCATCCCCTCTCCAAAGCTAAACAAAGGCTTATCCTCGAGTTTGCTGCTGATCCCAGCCTTTCTGCCAGGGATATTGCTGGCAAAGTGGGTTGTAGCAAGACTACCATCACCAACTATATCAACAAACTGCTCCCTGACAAGGAGAATCCTCGTGGTGGCCGTCCCAAGAAACTCACCCCCCAGGATGAACGCCATATTCTGACACAAATACGCACTGGTGCCACCAAGGACACTTCTCACATGACCCGAACACTCAACACTGTCCTCCACTCTCCTATTACTCCACAAACCACCAGAAATGTCCTTCATGACAATCATATGTCTGCTACAAAACAGAAAAAGAAACCACTACTCAAGCCACATCACAGGTGGGGCAGGTTAGCATGGGCACGGAAGCATGTGAACTGGACAGTGGAGGATTGGAAGAGGGTTATATTCACAGATGAGTCCAAAGTAAACCGATATGAGTTAGATGGGAGGTCATATGTGTGGAAAACAAAGGGAGATCCACTACTGGAGTGAGAGGTGCAGGAAACTGTGAAGTTTGGGGGAGGGAATATAATGGTTTGGGGATGTATGAGCTGGAATGGTGTGGGGTAACTTGTGGAGATTGAGGGGAGGATGAATGCCCAGCAGTATGTGGACATTTTGGAGGAGCATCTGCCAATTAGCAGGGAAAATCTTGACCTTTCCTCCTCCGAATTCATTTTCCAACAAGATAACGACCCCAAACACACCTCAAAATTGGCTGCCAAGTGGTTTGAAGACAATGGTCTTGAGGTTATGGAGTGGCCTGCCCAGTCTCCTGACCTCAACCCCATTGAGAACCTTTGGAAACACCTCAAAAGCCAACTTACAGGTTATAATGCACCCCCTGCTGGAGTTTATGAATTGTGGGACAGAGCAGCAGAGGAGTGGGGGAAGATTGAGGTGGAAGTCTGCCAGAAGCTTATAGAGAGTATGCCCAGACGGTGTGCTGCAGTTATTAAGGCCAAGGGAGGCCATACAAAGTACTAGAACCTCAAATCACTTAATTTTGACCCCCTGGTCAAAAAACTGGCCAAATGCAAATTTCATTTGTATAGATGATATCTCCACACTGAGAGCAGATATTCCCACAGGGTAAACTGCATCAGAAAG
>JANHQD010001955.1:0-15555 GCA_024721195.1 Marasmius sp. AFHP31
GTTGCATGGTGAATAAACCTTTTAGCACGGCTAAGAATTGGGACGAGTGGATAAACATCATCTTCATACGCAGTCTTCCCCCTTGCAGGCCAATGTTGCCTTGACGACTGTACTATTTCATATATTCGCAAACAAACGCCATAACAATACGTGCGGCAAGGAGAAAGCGGTGTGGAGGCTCTGCCATTTGCCTGTTTAAGTCCCCAAATGTAATGTCTTGCGGCCGGTTTCCCAGAGATCCAGCAACTATGATCTGATTTCAGTCAGGATAAAGAATGTAATCCACTCAACCTCGACGAGCTCACCAAAAAGATCTTATAGCTGGGCAAAACTAGAAGCCGTCCAGAGCCCTACCTTGCAAGTTCAGCAATTACATGTCGCGAGTCGGATGTTTACGGTCTCGAGCGGCGCAAGTGACAAGATAGCCGCGAACTCGGGTGATATGAATTTGGTGAAATTTGAAGCACTTTCAGGTGCTGGAATACAATAGTGTCAGAGCGTCAGTACAGGGTGAGGGTGGGTGAGGGTGGGTGAGGGTGGGTGAGTGGGTGTCAGGAGAACGAGCGTTTGTGTGCACTGTTTCCGGACGAAAAGCCGCGTCACTCTATTTGGGTCTTTTCTTGCCAAAAAATGAGAGACGCGCAATTTTGTCCCAAACCGCTCCAAGATATTTACCACAATGCAGAAGCACTCAATCTTGCCTCTGTCCTCCGGGGGTGCTCAACATGCAAAATTAGGCTCATATTCATTGGGCGTCACGAAGTTGGATCCAACCTAGTCCATCCGATCCGAGTCCAATACATCCTCCTTGCCGTTGCTGCGCATCACCGTCGTCGCAGTCTAGCCTTGTAACTATAAGAAATGGGCACGGACTATCAGCAAAACTACGACCCCGAAATATGTATCGGTGAACTAGAGCGACCAAGCCCTATCCGGAGCGCTGAGTTCAACTAAAGTTCCATTCAAGATACCGGAAATCATGAATCAGTTTTTCACGGACTAGGAAAACGACCTGAGGACTTCAATACAAGACTCGTATATGAGGCGTCCCCGACGCTCTTTTGGCAGACTGGCACCATCCATTCTCACTTTTCCAAGTTCCCCGACGGTGCCATGGCTTCCGAAATCACAAGTCTTTCACCGGTAACGCCTGGCAAACAGTTCTTCTTTCGTCGACCTGCTATGACTGTCAGCGCGTTTTGGGCTCGGGTTTCTCTTGTACCATGCTCTCATGTTGGGCACGTTCGTCTTTGGTAGGCAATCGACCGTGAAGAGCAAGAGGAAGGCCCCAAGTCTCACTCTCGATGACTTGGGAATAGGAATGGACTCACCTCGGTCTCTACCAAGCCTCTGCAAGCCTTCGAGAATTATTTCTTCCGAGAGTATGTCTCGGCCCGTGTAACTGATACCAGCGATTATTCAGGCTGTTCCAGTGCACGAACTGCGCGAATGATGCAGAAAACGCCCGGCCTATGCAGCTCTTGTGCAGGTCGCACGGACGACATATCATGATACATGCGCTCGGTTCTCGCTATTGTGCATGTCTGAAGAATGAATATCGATGAATATTCGAAACATATGATTTCTGAACTCTATCTCTCAAATCTACCTGCCTACCTGCTTGGACTCCGGGTCTCTTCTAATTCTTTTCTTGCGAAAGCACTGCCCTGGGAGCCGCTATCGTCTCCGACAAAAATGGAGATCTGGAGTATGCACTAACAAACAACCTCAGCCAGCCCTTCGCCCCCGACTTGAACTTGACTTTGAACATCACCGCAAACCTCCCAGTCAGAGCCGTTGCGCATCACTTGATAATGTCTCGTTTTATTCCATTTTGGATTACTCAGTATCCCTGCATGCAATAGAAAACATACATAAGTACTTAGCCGGTGTCTTAACGAACTTACGGAGAATATTGAAAGTCGATGCGGGACCGAATTCTGCGCCTAAAAGTAAGCACCGCAGGAGTGGTGAACGTCAGCAAATAAGGGTAAGACTCGGGACCGGACGCCCTTGATTCAGGAATCAGCGTTCAACACTCATCTCATTTTAAGGTATCTATAGGATACGGGAAGAGCTATTTACAAGCTACTCGCTTCCGGAGGGCTTTCTCTCAGTACCCCGCTATGAGTTGGGCGCATGAGAATATGGGAGGGCGTCTTCGAGACGCAAGGAATGCATTGAGTGGTAGGGGTAATAGTATTGACAAGCCAGAATATCGATACAGTAAAAGAACACCAAACCCTAAGAGACGAGGGAATACGAAACGCGAAGATCAACTAGAGTACTAAACAGCCCCGGAAGTGCGAAAGGGCGTGTGGTATGAATATCGGGTATAAGGTAAAATTTTTACGCCAGTCAGAGTGAGAGGGCAAGCAATCCAGTACTGAGAAGTACGAGGCCAGTGCTAGCGGAGAGCGAGAAAGCGCCATTGTTTCCGTTGCTGGATCTAAGGCGCAAGGTAAAAGCGACATCAGATATATGACAGCTAGTGACAAGGTATAGAGGGACGTACGACTGAGCTCCTTCTGCCGAAGTGGTGGGCGACTGATCGTGGGAGTGCGTTTGCGTCTGCGACTGTTGTTGGGTAGCGGTTCCAAAGTCGGACGTAGAGGTAATACCCTATGTAAGAACAAACACAGAGTGATCAGAAAACCAATCGAGCAAGGCTACGCAAAGGATAAGGTCGAGAGCTTCACTCACAGCTTGACGGCACAACTCCTGCGAGATCTTGAACGCGTTCTGTTGGTCGTCCCCTTGACATTTCGCAATAAAACAATCTCCAGTCGATTTAATGAAGGCCTCGCTCGCGCACAGACATTTGTTGTCAGAGCCGCAAGAGCCAGTGTCGGCGTTGGTGATGCATTCGGCGGCGCAGCCTATCATACGCAAGTGGGGAAGGATTAAGTTGGCCGTGATGATAATGATTGTGAGGGATCATCGAGAAAGGGCAGAGGTCAAGTGAGGACGAATTCAGACAGCAACACCGAGAGGCGATACACACCAGGAAATTGGGCAGTGGCCAAACCAGCAACAGCTGCGAGAACGGTAGCGATGAGAGCGTATTGCATATTTGACCGCGTTGAAGGGTGAAGAGGGTGAAAGGGCAGTAAAGACTGGGATGGGAGTCAAAGCTCGAACGGGGGAAGAACAATGGGCCGCTTGGATGCTTGGACAAAAAAGAAAAATGGGCCCTCCTTTATAGGCATGGCGTGTTTGGGAAATACCCGAAGTTTGACCCTCGTGCGTTCCTGTCTATCTTTCTCATGCATGCCCTCCCTTCCCTTGTCCCTGATTTCACGAAATCAGACGGTTGAACGCGTACGGTTTGTATTGTGGGGCCTGAAAGTCATGAGTACAAGAGACGCCTTGGATCAGAATCAAGAGCAAAATCACTCACGATGAAGATAGCGAACGAAGTCCGGAGATTACCAAGGCATAAAAAGATAAAGGGAGTGACCAGTTTGAAAACAAAGGGAATTCGAAGCTTGGTATAGCTGCCATATTGGGAGGTGAAAAGCGAACAGCCGGATTAGGAACAAAAAGAACGCATGGATTTATATTTGTACACCGAGTTTAGGTTGGCCATGTACAAACAAAAAATGATGGATCACACAGGCACCCACAACTATGCATTCCATCAAAGAACATGGACAAGGGAAATTCGGAAGCAGCGGACGGTCAAATAAATGAGGGAGCATCAAGCAAGGAAATGTGATAAACACTCGCCCGTTGGGAATAAGGCATTTTAGTGGTCCCAGATACAGCTGGGCAGTGGGCGGTTGCTTCGAACAGGCTTGGTTCCGTTCTCAGACGGATGGTGGGAAAATGCAAGACGTTAATCGGCCATCTACGAGGACGTTAACGTCTTCCGAGCCCCAGTGGGTGTGAAGTCGGTTGCCATTTCGGCGCAGTGACGCCTGACGAGTGCTTCAGCGCCCCCGAGACGTAGAATTTAGGGACATTTCGGACGATGAAATGTTGAATATATCGGGCGGGATTCGGATCTGGTAGATGCAGTAGACACAGGTGGAAGGGCAGAAGTTTGGAAGCGTCACCTCCAGTCGACAAGAACTTGGACGGTAAAGTTGACGAGGCACTGAAGCACTAGAGGCGTCCGTTGTCTGAGTCCATCAACTCGACTAGCACAAGGATCACGTACTGTCAATCCCCAAGGCTCGCGATCGTGATTTTCACTGCAATCCATCACTAGACTCGTTCAAATTTTGAAGAATTTCAGGCAGTGAATGAGCATTTTTCGAGGGATCGCTCCCTCGTCGAATCACGGCCTAGCAGTTGAAGTCACCATAACTGAATTACGTCATCTTCCTTTCGCAGGCCAGAGGACTATCATTGTTTACCGAAGCAGTGGCTGAGCGAGGTATCGGTGCAAAGACCGCCATCTAAGAGGAAAAACTGCCAGCCGATAACGAAGGACGAGTGAGTAACTCACCGGTTGAGCATCCGGGACAGTCTGCTTTCAATCCCCTCATTCATTCATTCAGTCATCTTCTTCCTCCCATACAGAAGACCGTGGCCGTGAAGACGGCGAGCGTACATCGTGCCCAGCCAGCAACTTGAAGTATGATATGGCTTTATCCGACTCGATCCTAGTATCAGATTACATACAGTCATGTACCGGTCAATGACACAAGGATTTTAATCGGGGCTCACCTCCAGCACATCGCAACTTATCATACCCGGGTAAGTTCTGTACAAGTATGGGATGTATAATAGAGCCTCCAGTATATTTATTATATTTTTTGGGCGATGTGGAAGGTCTGTTTCAGCGAGGTCCACGAAAACAGGGCATTTGACACAAATGAATGGGCGGCCCGGGTGTCACATCACGCTTTTACCACTGAGCGCGATCGACCACCTTCCATATTTGGAACGTGACTAGTGACTCTATAGGTGCTTGTTCGGTGTCCCATCTAGAATATGGTGTTCCCCTCCATGTATACACATAAAGCGGCCAAGGTTTTGTTTTGTGGCTCCTTGTGAGTATACTGACCGGCCCCGATGGCTTTTTGAGGCTATTTGACCTCTCCAGGGGCGTAACACTGCAAAAACGCGGGGTATTTCACTTGTCTATTATTCTGAACGAGAGATATCACCATCGGACTACTTGCACTCAAGAGAAGGCACATATATTCATCTATGATAATTTTTTGAAGAGGGTAAGTACAGTGGTTGTGGCTCTAGAGGTGTTTGTGTCATTGACTGACCATGTGTCATTGACTGGTACATGACTGTATCTACGTACATCGAAGTCGTCACGTAGATATCGTCGATCTGGCTACACGAGACTAGTATCAGATTGCCTGCAATTGTGAGGTCAACCCGACCGCTGAAGGCGAGTATGTCTCCAGGCGATAACATAGACCTGAGGCAAAGGCCTGAGTTTGACATTGGGAGTCGAAACTCGCAACTGAAGCACAGCGGACTTCAGGACTCTATCTTTTACCTCAGTTTCATTGCTCGCAATTGCGATATACCTGAGTTTCGAGACCTAAGCAAAGAGAGCAAGAGTAAACGCAAAAATTAAACTTACAACGCAGTGATGTTTTTCTACTCTTCAAGTATCTTAGGCTTCTCAAATAAAGTCGGAGGACATTGCAGACTATATCGATATTCTTGTTGCAAATTATGGTGGCTGTCGTCGACGTCGAAGTGAGTGAATGAGTCACAGTCGAAGTATAGGTCAAAGTATGAGTTTGATGAACGGTTCCCCGATTTCGGCTGATTTGGCGAGTCGCGTGGCTACTATGGGCGCTTGTGGGTTTCTCCTTTGAACCGTTCATAACTGAGACATTGCAAGCTGACCGCATCTGGCACCATAGCGCGCTGTGGTACCGCAGTAACCCGATTAGATTCCACATGCCTAATTCTTTGTCGTCGGTGACTATACAGACTGTCCTCATCATACCACCGAAAAGGTCGTAGCCTGAGTATGTGGTCTAGGTGGAAAGACGTTTGTGCGACTGCCTTTGTGGCACAAGGATAAAGGCTCCGGGCAGCTACTAGTACTATCACAAACCAAATATTTTGAGGATCATGTGATTTAAAGCCGTATGTTCGTACAGTACTAGCAGTACTACGACTAGTGGCAGGAGTTGAATTTCGTAGTGTAGCGTTGACGTTGATTATGGATGCACTGCTCCCAATGACCTCTGCTGTCAGGGTAGCAGTGTCAACACCAGCGATTTAACAGACTCAATTTCGGCAAAGTGATATTCCGGGAAGGTCTATGGTGTAGAGTTAAGAAAGGAGACCGCCGCAGGTCATGCTGTGAATCGCGCACCTCAAGCCACGCCAAAAGCTCCTCCCGGGTGGACGCACGGTCGCAAAGGAACGTAGTCAACGGGTCTGGACAGCGGATCGCAGCCTTTAGGAATCGTGTGCAAAGCGACAGTATCTCGCAGGCGTCCGCGTCATCATTGTGGTTACAATTCTGGAGGATGGTCGATTCTAACATGTCTTTGAACACGCGGGTAACGTCGCGGAGTAGTAGACAATCCGGCCGTGATGAGCCTACCAGTTCTACCGCTGGATATATGCTTGGCCAAAAGGTTGCCAATGCAGAAAGAAATTCAAGTAGAACAGCCTCGGCGGCTTTGAGGCAAGCTTGCTGGTAAGCGCGATGACCTCGTGCGCGACGGTCGTGGTTTAGCGACCCAGATGGACGGCGAATAGTGGGAGCGACAACGCCTGGACAGCGACACTCCCCAACCCAGAATGGTAAGTGAGCACGAAGCCACCTGTCTTGTAACCCCAGTCTTTTATCAACTAGGTGGGCTGTATCCTCACAGCCAGCAATAATGAGGATTATCCAACGTGACCAAATGGAATAGTCTGAAGCTGTCGTGTCATTGTCGGTGAGCGGCATTTCGAAATGGAAACGGGTCGGTTGAGTCCTCAAATGCCGTATGAGATCGCCGTTTTCGTTCTGTGTATTGGCGTCGCGTTGAGCATCATCCACATCCATAGAGAGCAGAAGGAATTTAAAAGAATTGGAGAGATGTCGGAGTGAAAACGACTCACGCTTCTTTTAGACAACCAGGTTACGACTCTCTCCAAGTCTATCTGCAGGTAGGGACGTTTCACATATTGGACGAGTCGGTTATGAACCCAGAGGGCGCCGAGGTTAATGTTACGAAGATTGGCTATCAAACCTCTACTTGGTCTTTCGGGAAGTGCAGTGCAGAAAGGGATCCATGAGGAGAGTATCCAATCTTGTGAAGATGCCTGTTGAAAGCTAAAAGCCCATGCAGAGTCGGACGTCAGAGCGCTCGTGTCATAAAGGCAATCAAAGCAAGAAAAGTCTCACACCCATGGAGCACTATCAGCAGAAAGTGCCTGCAGCCACGTACGAGCGAGAACGCTATGCTCTTTATACCGATCGATGTGGAACTCCCCAGCTCGAGCCTTGTCCACAAGGTATTCCATGAAGGAAAGGTGGTATGGGCGAATACTCACATCTGGCCCCGCAATGTTGAGTACCGCATGCATCGCTCGCAGTTTCAGTGTGACTGTCCCCTCTTCCAACCCAAAGAATATATCAAGAGATCGTGAGCTGAGCGTGGCGTACGATGTTTGACGGGGAATGATGATGAGAGCAGCAAGTATGGGTCGTATTTCGTCAAAATCGTGATGGGCAACCCGAAGTATAGCGGAGTAGAGATCATCCAGTGCACCGTAAGGTGATGTGGTTGGACGAGATGGTTGGAAGTCTGGGGTATAGGAAATAATGGCGCGTAGCTGTTCGGCGGGATGACAGTAACCGGCATCCACAAATATCACAACAGTTTTCACATATATAAATTGACCAGAAGATTTGGAAAGCAGCCATCGAAGGTCTTTTTCAGACGGCCAGGGATACGGGAAGCGGAGTGCGGAGTACCTCCGACTGGACACAATTCGTTTGAATTCGTGTCTGAGATACAGCTCAACATCCTTCATGGGGGTGTACAAGTCGCTATCCAGAGCGATGAATTTGGTGAATCGACAGAGAGGATCATCGTCAAACTCTGCTCGGATCCATGATTCGGGGCGGCTAAGGATGAGGAATCGAAGAAGGGGGCAAGCGGCTTGGATGTAGGAAGCAATGATATGAAGGATGCGCAACTGTGCTTCCTCGTCTCCGCATTCATCCAGACCATCTATAATAATCACGTCTGGGCCATGGGCTTGGAGTCCAACCAATGAAGGCTTAAAGACGAGTTCCTCGAATTGGTCTTCCAGCGTACCATCCAGGATAATTGGATCCTTCGTAATCCTCTGATCAATCAGAGTGCGTAGCGAGGGCGCCGCTGCACCAAGTCCGTAAGCAATGCTTAGCGCAAGAGCAGAAGAGTTGTTGCGCTTGGAATCGAACCTGAAGAAGAAAAAAGACGAGACAAGCCTGCCACATTTCTCGAAGACTCTGGCAACGCTGAGCGCGATGGCCGACTTTCCGACACCTGCTGCGGCAGACACCCAACATATCGGAGAATCCTTCCCATTTACCCATCCGTCTATCTCACCAAGAGCTCTGGTTCGTGTTCCTTCAAGACATGCCCCTCTTGTAAATTGGTGCTCAGCTTTATGTGATCCTCCTACACCAGCGATTCTAAGAGTCAGGGAATCGTAACCGGACATTCCTATTAGCACAACGCATTCAGACGAGCCAGTCGAGAAGCGAGTTTCTGGAAAACGTACCTTTATCCAACGATTGAACAAAATTGCCTCCGACGTTCAACTGATTCAACTGTCCGGTTATGATGCTCCCAGCCCCGTTGAGGATATTCTGGTCACCCCCATAGTTGATATTCTGGCCCGATCCGTTATAATTGTTCTGCGTGCCCGGACCATTATGAACGTTGTGAATCCCAGTCATCGTGTACTCCCGTGCGTACACCTACGACGACCCAAGAAAATCTGGCAAAACCAAGGAGCAAGAAAACGGAGGTTGACGATCGAGGACAGATTTGAAGGCGTCGAGGTGGCAGCCCTACTGCCATCATCGCACGGTTGCGACGAACCGGACCAGACCACAGCTTTGCCCTGCCAATCATGTAGCCCCACTTGTATTTGGGTTACAGTGTATGTAGGCGAATGAATTCCCACGCCGCTCTGACGTCGTCTCGCAACTCGGACAAATAAAGCTCCCTCTCATCCATATAGCGATACGGTACGATACATACACCTTTTTCTTCTTCTAACCAGATCGGTGGGCCTTAGTTGCGGGTCTGCGCTTTACTTCCTGCCCTTACCCTTACCCTTAGCTTCCTTCTCCTTCTCCGCCTTCTCCTTCTCAGCCTCGGCTTTGGCAATCTCATGTGCCTTGTCGTTCAGGCCGAGACGGTTCCGGGAGATTTCGATGGCGTAAAATTGGATGCGAGTGACTATAGATTAGTACGGTGAGCATGAGGTCAAAGATGAAGGACATGGTGACGGTAAACTCTCGGAATGAGCGAAACACACAAAGGCGAGAATACGCCGAGAGCAACGCGAGGATCCATACGCGGTTCCGCCTCCCAATCGAAGGATGAAGGAGTTGCGATGGTCTCGGCCAGAACGAAAGAGGGCAGAAAGTGAAGAGACGCTGGATATACTTACCGAAAATTGTGTTTCTCTCGCCGTACTCTTCCCTTGCATCCGTCCGAATGAGCGAGCCAAAGTTATAATCCTGAACTTTCTTCTCGTATCTGGAAATAATGACACGGGTGAGCTCATCAACTGACATTGAAGACAAACGAGAACGACGCGGTGAAAGACACAATGCGGCAGGATTTCGTTCCTGTGTCGATCCGCTAGCCTTGCCACGTAGGCCATAAGCTGATAGATGGGCAACTACCTGGCTCTCGAGTTCTGGCGACTCTGTCAGACATGCAGGCAAAAGCGATGCCAAGCAGGCTTGTGGTCATATGAAGGGATAGAGCACAAGAATTTCGAGAGAACGCGGGGGCTACCATCGCTCCCTAAACCAGGCTTGCCGCCACCGCCGTTGAAGAAGGCCACGGTCCTCGACCAACGCCTCTGAAAAGACGAATTGCGAGTGGCGACCCACCGATTGATGAACTCCCGCCATTTCTCCTTGCCCTCTGGGCTCTTCATCCAGTCCTCATCGAGCTTTGTCAACTTTTCGTGCGGCGGCTCAGCGAGTTCAGGGAAAGTCGCCATGGTATCTTCGTAAATTTCGTCGTCGAGTCTAAGATATCGAGAGCGTTGATTGCACATTTGATCATACAAGGCAATCGAAGTGACAGCAACAGAACAGATGACGAGGAAATAGTCAGCGTAACACGATCAACAAGGTGTCAAGCCTGCGAACGCACTTTGTCAACTTCAAATCCCTAGGAGCAACCTTCTCCAGGAGGTTCCAATACGTCTGGGCCTGTTCGACTGCTCTAACCGCGAACCTGCAAGCACGCGCAGATTTTGTTCAGCTTCAAGGTAGAAAAACGTGGCCCTCAGTGCACGCACTGTTTCTCGATCTGACAGAAACAGAGAAAAGTGTATACGATTAGCCAACTGGTCATGCTCAAGAACATCAAGACACACCTCGACAGCATTCTGAGCCTTGTTTGGATCAAATCGGCCTGCCATTTCTCCTGAATTGGTGTTTTCTGCAGGTGTCGTTGAGATTTTTAGGTCGAGAGTCTGGAAGTCTTTGCCCTGTAGATGAGTTCGAAGAGAAAGAGAGTCGAAGAAAAGGATCGACGTGTACGTGGATGTAAAGCGTGGAAGATGCAACGTGTAAAGACCTTCGTGAGTTGAATGTCACCGCGCGGTGCATTTTGCCAGCTCAGGGGCGCTGCCCGGCCCGGAGAAACTCCAAGTCCTTGCAAACCCCTGCAGCGGCACCTCTTCCTTGTACTCTCATCTTCAATCTGAATCCCGATTGCTTGATAATGCTCTGCTCCATGCTCACCGACCTTTCTCCCAGAATACTGGCTTCTAGATTGCTCTATCTTATGGGTGCTTTTTAAGCACGCAAAGCACTACTTCTGACAAGCATCAAAATGATTCTTGATTGTGGCATCGGCCACGACAATGACTATGTGTGTGAGCTTTCCCTTTTCGCTCGACGTGCGACGGGACGCCCAGTCTTTCCAAAGTTAGATGGGTAGTGGGAAGATCACAGGAGAAGAACAAACCGTTCAACTCAGTGATGGCCACGTTGACTTGGCCGACATACGAAGAGTTCCCCTCCTCCCCCGCTCCACTCAGCACTCTGCTTTCTGCGATCTGGGGTCTCTCTGCACTCCTTTCACGCGAGCAGAGTAGGGAAAATCGGGTAGTAGAATGCAAGTCGGCCAGTCTGATCCCGTTGCACAGAACAACAACTACGGATTAGGCAGTCAGAACCTCAACCACGGCAGGGACCAGAACATCCTGACTGGTACTGGACATCTATTTACCGGAAATGTGGTCATTGCTAGTAGATTTACCCAGACATTGGACACATCGAGGTCTTATGGTGAGCCATATACTCTAATTGTGAGACGAAACATAGCTCAATACGCAGACGACGTAGTCTCCCATGCTGCAGGGCACGAAAAGCTCTGGAATATGATTGCTGGTGTAGGGGCCTCCCACAAAGCCGAGCAGCAGTTCTCACGAGGTCATTGTCTTGCAGGAACTCGTACTATGGCTCTCAAACAAATACACGAATGGAGAACAGCCAAAGTGCAGGGTTCCCCGCCAATGTGCTGGCTGTCTGGCACAGCCGGTGTCGGCAAGTCGGCGGTCGCAATGACCATCGCTCAGTCCTGCGAGGAGGACCTCGTTTCTTCTTTTTTCTTCTTCCGAACGGACACCAGGCGAAATAACGCTTCTGCCCTTATGCTGTCCATTGCGCATGATCTCTCTGTGTCATCGACTCCCATCCGCACCCTCCTTAACCAGAGAATCTCCGACGATCCCACGATACTCGAGGCCACTCTAGAAGAGCAATTCGTAGAGCTTGTGCTCAAGCCTTCTTTATCGGGCCTCGAATCGCAGAGTCCAATGCTGATCATCATTGATGGACTGGATGAATGCAAGGACGTCGAAGCGCAGCGGCGTATCCTTCGCGCCATTTCCTCCCCTTACCGACAAATACCTTGGACCCCTTTGCGGTTCTTGATTTGTAGTCGACCTGAATCGTGGATCGGCCAAGAATTTGATGCCCTTCCCCTTCGTCGACTCACTAAACGTATCTTGTTAGACGTCGCATTTAATTTCCTTGCTGACATCAAGCGGTATCTCGAGCATGAATTCAAAAGGATTGTCTCGGATCCCCGATTCTCACAAGTTCAATTTCCAGATCCCTGGCCGACAGACCAGGTCCTCGAGTGTCTGGCTCGGAGGTCGTGCGGTCAATTTAGCTACGCAAAGACCGTTGTCAAATACGTAGAGCTGGATTACTTCCATCCTCTGGAGCAGCTTTCCAGAGTCCTTGACAATCGCTCTGACTCTCATGAGTCTTCATCCTCATCACCATCACCATCTCTTTCCCCGTTTCACGAGCTTGACGTACTCTACCACACCATACTTACCCTCGCACACCCTGATTATGACCAAATACGGTGCATACTTAGTGCAGTCATCCTGCTCCCTGATTACATCCCGGCTATTCCGTTAAGTCCTGTGTTTATCGAACTGCTACTGGGACTCCTACCCGGGACATTGACCATAACGCTACGGGCAATGCACGCAATTCTTCGCATTCGCGGTAAAGATGATCGTATCCGCGTATACCATACTTCCTTCGTCGATTTCCTTCTCGACAAGTCTCGTTCAGGGAGGTTCTATATCGACAAATCCAGGGAACACCATGCTCTAGTACAGAGCTGGCTCAAGGCTCTTTCTCACTCCAAAATTAATCATCAAAGGTGAGAGCCCGTTAACAACTTTCCTACTCCAGAATAATAAACGTTTCTAATGTGTCACTCGACCGCTAGCATGCGACAACTTGTGCAATACCCACCCGAGTTCTTCAGATATTGGGCTCCTCTTTGCGTCGCACTTTCCGGAAGACCCCACCGGGGGTTGTTGAAGAGTCTTCGGAATCTTGACATTGCTGCCCTCTGGTTCTACAATATGGTCGGAGAATCCGCGGCATCTTTTGTAAGCGAACTTGAGGATTTGGCGTTGTGGTTATCAGCATCAAACGTACGTTCTCTACCTCTATGTCATTAGTCCATTTGACATAAGTGAAACCTCCCTACGTGTATTAGAACGCTATTGATCTGGTTGAACGATTCAAAGCCCCATCCGACCATCGCTTCCACCTTGAGTTACTACCCAGCAACAACGATGACTTACCTTCGGAAGAAGCATTGCACTGTGCTATTCTCGCCAGCTCTGGTTGCACGAGACGTCCATCTTATATGCTTAGAGGGCTTCGAGCCAGGTTGGGAGAAACAACTTTCCCATTCCGCCTCGCCGAGTGCCGCTGTAGAGGTCATCCCATCATGGCACCCATCCATTCACCCGATTCTGGGAGCACTGCGGCAGATACCTCTGTTCATGACTTGCAGCTCCATCGCACATACCAAGAAGCCTGCCTCAGGACTGCCAAATCCATAGTGTCTCATTTTCGTTCTGCTCTGGCAGCTTACCGCTGGCACTGGAGCTCCGAATGCCGTTGGCAGGTAGTCTACCTATTCGAAAACATTGTCGGATCATCCCTCTTCCAAAATTGCGGGTTTCACGACGCGGATGCCTTGTTTACCCTGTGTGAGGACTTCTTTTCGTCCGCGATGAGTTGTCCATTCACGTTGGCGTTATGCTGCGACTCTGACGGATACCTTGTTCATAACAAGTACAGGTTACGATTGTTATATTGGATCAAGGCGAGTCAGTCTATTACATTCTTGGCTCAACCTTACTAACGCCCGATACTCGAGTAGACTTTCCCAGATCGTTACTCTGCTCAAGCCAAAGCCTTGAGATCGCAAGTGAATACACTACTGTCGCACGACTCAGTGGCGTAACCTGTTGACTGTACATCCCTTACTTGCAACAACAAAAGCTACCTCCCACTCGGGTTATTCCATTGCGCCATAGGTGTGATCACGACTCGAAACCGGGAAATTCCGTCTCGACCGAATCGATGTATTTTTTGTCCGATAAGAATACCCATAACACTTGCGGGAATCGCTGTTCGAAAACGTAGCACCGGCGGAGGCCTGATTTTGATTAGCGGTACATACAACAAGTTCATCCTTAAATTTAAAAACGCGTGTAGCCCGATAACAGTGAGAATGTAAAATAAAAGGGATAGGATGAAAACAAATGTCCATCAAAGAAGTAACACCCCGAGAATACGTGTAGCCCAATGAAAGTGTGAAAAAGTGTGAATATCAAAGGAAGTGAAGCTGAATCGGAGATGAATACCAAAAAAGAGTTCAGTCATCAGCAACAATGACCATTGGCCTTGGACTCGATGCCCGCAGAGCTCTCCATCTGAGCTGCGAGCGATTTCAAGAAATTCGCCTGTGTCTTCGCAGAACGCATCGTCGCCAAGCTGAGTTCCCGTTCCATCAGGATCTCGGCATGCTGCTGGAATTGCGCAACCGCCAAAGCACTGACTTCCGTCATCGACTGCATGATTAGTGTGTCGACGCATCTCGAGAGATCGGTCACCATGTTTTGTGTGACCTTATTGGTGTAGCTGGCCGTGATCTCCCTGATGGCCGTCTCCTGCATCTTATGGCAAGCCTTAATGACCTCCTTCTTCGCCGCCGCGAAAACCCTCTCGACCTCGACCTCGACCAAGTTTTTCACCTGCGTGGTAACGACCTCGGTGACAGTGCGAGTCACCTCCTGTTCGATATCTCCCTTCAAAACTGTCCGAATATGCTTCGCCGACATCTCTTTGAACTCCTCCGTTACCTCCGTCACGACGTGCTTGACGGCCGACTCAGCGATTTGACGGAAAGAAGCCCTGAATGTGCTCATGTCGAGCAAGAACTCGGGGTTGGGCTCGGTAACGACTTTGAACTTCATCCACTTGGCTTCGCTGAACATCTCGGAAAGTTCATGGCTGCTTTCGATGACTTTGAGCTCGAATTTGCCCTTGAACACCTGAATTGTAGTGGGGTTCAGTCAGACAATGTTCAACGAACACAAAACTGACGACGGGTCACAAACATTTCAGCGATGAAATTGGAACGCGGGTACGTCTGAGACGTACCATTGGAACGTGAGTTCCAATGGCGTTGGTACATTTTTGTGTAGACTACTGCTCTTGAATATGTACATGCATAGACAGATTCTCAGTACAACGTGTTCCAACATAGGAATTATTCTGACATCTATAGTTGCTACCGTACCAACCGTTCTCCCAGCCATTCCAACGCCTTTATCTCCCAACCAAGACCACCCGACCCGACCAATGCAACGAACAATTCAAGCCACCCGCGCCATGTTCCTATACCCACATAGATAGTGTCACCCGAATGGAGACAAGCAAGTAAGTGACTAGCAGCGTACCTGAAGTTGGCCATCAAAACAATCTTGCCTCATATTGTTGAATCAAAGAGTCAGTGGAGGGAAGGTAGGAAGGGTGTGGGGAGTATCTCA
>JANHQD010001956.1:0-35964 GCA_024721195.1 Marasmius sp. AFHP31
CAACTGGCAAGGATCAAGTAGAAGACGCGGATACGTCTTGAAAAAGAACAAGGTAAGAGCTATTTTACTGATAGATAACGGGGCAAAGCACCTGCCTAAGACGTGGATTTCGGAGGCTGGCTATACCACAAATTAGTCCACAAACAGAAACAGGAAAGTTGACAGCTCACAGGGACGCAAAGCCCTACAGCGATGTTGACGATGAGAAGAACTAGTACGACTATCAGGTTCCGAATGGCATGAATGGGAATCATATGGAAACCAACTCACAAAAACTGTACATGTAGTAGATCGCGCCTGCAAGTCAATAGGTCAATCAAGTTAGCCGAAGGGACGTCAACTGTCAACCTACCATCACGGTATATGATGTTTTGGAGCATAGAAGAACTATTAGTTCAATCTAATATCAGAGAGCGCGGTTCAATTGTGGATTTTTGCGTTCGGTACTGTGAGAACTTAAGTCCTATGGGAGGTAGAAACTTGGGAAGGTCCCGAAACATAAGATTCAAGCTAGCTTAAGTACTACATAGAATAGGATATAACTACAGTATTTAGGAGGAATCTGAACAAAAATGAAAACAAGGCCGGGTATGAGGGTATTCAAGGCCGTAGAACCCGCAGTACACTAGGCAGTGGTTATATCACACATGATCCTACCTAACAAGGCCTTGTAGTGATGGATAGTTGGCTTAATCATGGATTAATCCAGCCTTAATCCAGGATACTGGCCCAGCATCTTAGATTGTGGGGTGTGCTAGCTCTGGCAGACTGAATCCTAGAAATCCGGGATTAATCCCATGTTGAGGAACTACTAGGCTAGGCTTAATGTAGATTATGCCTAACCAGGGATTGACTGGGATTAAAAAGAGTGATATTTCTGACACTTTTTACAGTCAGGATGAATCTCAACTACTGATATTCCTGAGGAGGCATGATAGTTGATGGAGCAATAGTTCGAATTTTAGAGCCTCAGTACCTTGCTGTGAAAGACCGCTGCTTTCGTACTGGGCGATTACTACAGAACCAACGTACTGACTTAGATTATGAATAGAATCCGTCTTTCCAACCCAAGAGTAACCGAGCGTAACCGCAGTCGTAGTACTCAAAGGGACGATTGAACAAACTAGAGCGTAACCGCGGTCTAGGTTGTACAATCAATCTCTTACTTCACACGAAGGTAAGACAGGAAAATAGGTGAAAATTCAGATGCTCTACTAAGAAATTTTACAAGTATTTTATAGCTATTTGTGAAGACCGAGTCATGTATTGTCGGAGTCAGATAGAGTCAGAAACGAAGAAATGGAGTCAGAGACGTCGAGGGTAAAGGATATGAGTCGTAATGTAGTCATGAATGTTGGGAACTGAATAGAAAGGTAAGTACAGAGTTATCAGTGAGCGCGGCACCGAGACTTACCCCGCACTGCTAGTATCCATCACACTTGCAAAAGGATATCAGGAGGCTTGTAGGACTCCTCTGATCTTCTGAGGTTCGAGTGATTTTTTGTATGATTGAGGGTCCTTTAACGCCCGATTCTGAGCTTTACGCAGAGCCCTGTGAGTAAGAGAAGTGCTCTGCCATGGACAATCTGTTAGCTTGGATATATATCATATTCTACATTCATTCGCGGTAAGAGGTCAATGTACCAGTCATGCGAAAAAGTTGATTGAGAGAAGTATCATCACAGCGAAAAACCACGTACCGGAGTCTCTCCATTCTGTAAGCTCATCCATGGTTTGAACGAGCAATCAAACGTCTTTACGATTGCAGAAGGCAATGCCCGACATTGACGAGTCAGGAAATAACACGTTCGAGGACAGCAAGAGAATTGGACGATGGGAAACACAGGAAGATAGGGGTATATTCTAGTGTGATGAGGAGATAGCGATTTAGAAATTCTTCATGGTGGCCGTTCGGAAAGAACCGACGCAGGCGTTATTTGTCCTTGCATCGTTCTCAAAGTCCTGGAGTGCCTTCAAGGCAGGCAAATGTCGGCGTCAGGAGTAAAAACGTCGGCTTGTGTCCTTTCTCGCTCCCTTCAACACTCGTTTACCCCATCGTACGCACCCTACTGTGAAATTCAGGGCCCTCATATGTTTGAACCTCGTATCTTAAATATCGAGAGAAGCTCAATACTTTTATATGAGTTAAATCGTTGCCTGTTCCTTCCCCTTCCCTGTGCGTTGACTCGGACTCTCCAAGTCTGGACTAGCGTCGGAGTATGACAGGCTCGTTCGTGCGCCAAGTTGAACTTCTAAGTCGGCGCTCCTCCTTGGTATTCTCGCCCTTGTACCATCAGCATCGGCGAATTGCATTCGGGATGCTACAGTACTCGGAGTCCTTGTAGGGTACATGCTCCGGAAAGACCTTCCACCGGCTGCTCGGGCGATGATTAGTGTTGGAGCAATCCCCTAGGTTATGAATGTTGATGATAAGCGGGGATACAAACTCAGAGGGAATGTACCCACGGCAGCCTGCGTCGACAAAGGTCCAATATCGATCGGGATAGGTCCGATGGTATACGTGTAGTTGAGGATTGTTCGGGCGAGTTGAACGGTTGGATAGAGCATCCCGGATTCCAGACTAAAATTGAGCCATTTATCAGTCGGCGAATGGAGTCTCGGCTCAAAGTTGTCCCGTAGACACACATTATCGCCACAACGGTCTCGTATCTCCTCTTCACATCTTCCCCCATCGTCTTCCGTGCGTCTCGGCTGACGTGCCATATCCTTCCAGCTTGAATCCGGAATAAAGGCAAAGTGTACCATCAGGGCGAGGTTTGAATTCGTCATTTAATTTGGTGACTTACAAGTCAAGATCGTAACAAACCCGTTGAACGAAAGACTCGCGAGAGCCCAACCACTCAGGAGTTCGTCTCCGACTTTGAATAGTTCTGGACTCGTTGGCCTTGACTTGTCCGAGATGGCTACAGTGCCCATGATAGCGCTAGATAGACCAATGGCTACGGCTTTGTGAGACAGGGTTAGGGGAACATATAGAGTGAAGATACCCACCGTTCATGATAATAGAAGCACCGAGAAGTGGTATCCCAACTCGTTTCTGGAAGTTCCAAATCGTGTAACATCGATGTATCTTTGTGGGCCGAATGTGAGCGATACCTCCAGAAATCAGAACATGGCTGAACAAGAAATCTACCATCATCGCTTCGGCGGTAAGACTAGAGAATGAAATGTATAGTCAGACCTAACGACTCGGACCCGAAGTTGACAAAGAGCACCGACTTCAAGAGGATCGGAAAGATGTTCAAAATCGCACTAACCGGACCTTCAGTGACCAGAGCCAAGGGTGGAAGGAATCACTCACAAATGAGCCGTCTTCATTCCATTCCCATTGTTATACTCCAATAGCCGGGTATAGTCCCTCGTCTTGGCAGCAGTAAAATTGATAATCGACTGGCGTATCGCACTCCAACACTGAATGAAGACGTGTATTGTCGCGAGACTGAACAGAGCTATTGTCATCCCAAGATAGGATTTTCGGTTGGGCGTAGCAGTTCTGAGCAAGAGGCGGACTGTGGTGCCGAAGAGGAGGATGTAAAAGCCTTTGAAGGTATGGGATGAGAGGAGCTAAGGCCTCGAGCTGAGGATCGCGGAACAAAAGAGCGCGTACCGTAGACCAGGAACATCGACTTCCAATGTCCGAATCAATTCAACCTTGAATTTGAGATTAGAGCTCGTAAAATCTGCTCACCGACAACGTGCTCACTGGCAGCACAATAACCTGACGAACCGTCAAGAATGGGGCGACCCTTTCTTCGAGTGAGGCCATGGCCGATGGGGGGGGGGGAAAGGTCAAATGAGCTTGCTGTATTCACAGCTGCTGGATATATGATACAGTTCCAGTCATTAAATGCGTAACTAGTCGCTTCCCTGAAAGTCTCAGGACCTACTTTGTATACAAGTGACCGATTGAGCGCTACGCTCGACTGCGATACATCCACAAAATGTCCGAGGTGTGGCGTCGATCCTTCTCGATCGGACGTCGATTGTTGTTGTTCAGAGCTAAGAATGAGATAACCACGCTGGCAAATTGGCTGCTCGTCATTTCCTACCATTCGGGCTACACTGAGCTTTAACGTTTCAATGCGAGGGAGTTGGGGAGGGGGAAAGGGAGTGGGTCATAGAGCACCGGGCGCAGTATGTTACGGTAGTACATACCAACTAGTGGGTAGATTAGATATACCGCCCGACGCTGAAGAAAATGCCTCTCCACCTGAAGATAGCGTTCCAACAGATCGCATCAGTCAGAAAGCCTAAATTCTCCACAGGTACGGATTGAACGGATGGCAGAGAATGGGAGGTATGCAGCCGTGCTTCATTGGATTCGACGAGGAGGCCAAGAGCAACGGAAATCGGCACGGCATATATAACATGATTACGTTTATCGCTGTAAGTACACTGACCGGCGGGGCAGGAAGAATAACGAGAAGAACTCACGGACAGGATGATAGGATGAGCCGACACCGAGTCGGACATTACCCATGGAGCTAGCCAGTGAAACTCAGAAGCGTTGACAGTGGGTATGAGAAAACACTGCCGAAGCAATGGTTGCTTGGATCAATGGTCAGAAGGCGACAACAACCCACAAGTGAGCGAATAGCAATAATGTAGAATATAAGAAACGAGGACCGTAGGTTGGATGTGAAGTGAGGTAGGTACCCAACTACAATCGCATCTTTCAGCACCGAGGCAATAGAGAACACGGGTAGTCGCCACGATGGTGAATGATAGCTGTGTTCACAACGAGCGCAATAGGAGCATTGAAGACCCAAGTGCGTGGGTAGGAGAATTGCACAGGTTTGGAGATAGGGAAAGAGCACATTTGACCGGCCGGTTGGAGAGTGGAGCATGCCCGTGGAGAACCAACTCTTCTCAGCATTCTTGTTGGCCGTAAGTCCGAGGGGGATGGCCAGAGAGGTTTGAAAGAATGTTTCATGCTGGGGAAAGATGCCGGCGTTGATGAAAGGAGGGTGTTGTGGTATTTGACAAAAGTGCGTTATCATAAACCCAGCAGTGTCGACGACGTGCCTCCACCCATGCAATCTAGAATAGGATGCCGTGTTGGCAACAATCGAGGCCAAACTTGGACATCGTATCGGTGCCAACTCTTCAGGTGACTTATAAGACCCAGAGCACTACTACCGCTGCCGGCCAGTCGAAGGCGATCTTGCGCGAACTGGAGTAGTACCATGAGGGAACAGCTTCGCTGGGGCTCAGTGGGTCTGCTCCTCGGCAGGCCCAAAGATGGTGGTTCTATAGAAGAGAGGAAAGATCACAGCTAATTTGCCGCTTGCAGAGCCGGTCGTGGAGCTAGCCAGCGTGTTACGTCAGTATGAGCACTGCTCCGGTTTGGGCGTAAGAAGCTGATGAAAGCCTGGTCATTGAGTCCCCCAGTTTGGTCTGAGACTTACTGGTTGACCTTTCTCGTGCATGCGGGTGGAAGGGAATTGCAGCACACGGGAAACAGATCCACCGTTCTCAGAGTCTGATCGAACTTTCCATCCTCGTCCACATCCATATCATATTCGATATCATGATTATCTTGTTCTATTCTTGACATCTCTACCAGCATTAAAATTCTGTGCAAGTTTAGAGATGCTCATTTCCTTTTCCCCACTTTCTCATCTACCTGTAGTATTGAGTCTTGACAGGTATCTATCATGCCCCTCCGCCCCCCACTCTTTTTGTGAGTTTGTTCCACCAGTTATGTATGCCGGACCAGTAACTGAAAAGCCCGAGAAACTCTAGTATACTGTCTTTACTCGCATTAGAACGCACTCAATGCTTCTTAATCGAAGGAATTCCTGATCAAGTAACAACGGGACAAACAGCCGCACTTACGTGGTTTCGCGGGACAAACGATCCAACGAATTTTGGTCTTGCCAAAACTAGCGCAGATGGAGGGTTTGGTCCAATTGATCCTACCGTCAGCGTGACACCTTCGCAGTTGCAGGGCGTCTTGACTGCCACCTTCACAAAAATCGGGTGGGTATCGGTGATTATAGTCACGGTCAAGATTCTGATTCTGAACGCGGCTCGCACAGGACGCTCTCTATTGCCGCACATGATCTTCAAAAGGAAGATATATACGGACCGTACGTCATCTATCGTGCCAGTGATTTTGTGCTAAGTTAGTTTCGCAGTTCACCTTTCTATATAGCTAATCAAGCGATTGTCGTTGCGGCTGGGAGTTCCCTCACAGCACCTGGTAACTCGCCTAACGTCAATCCGACGGTGCAAGCGACACAGACTACATCAAATCCCACGTCACCAACGTCTGGAGATAAAACTTCGTCTTTGACCCGAGGTGAAATCCCACCTGCCAACACCAACAGGTCATTGTCGTTGACGTCAGCGACAAGCGATGTGTACGTATGACATCTCAATCTAGGAAGAGGAACTGACGAGGGACATGTCTACGTAGCTCGCAACGACCCTCAAGCCCGCCAACCACCACAGTGCAAACGAGGCCTGGGACGTCTGGGAAGGATAGTCGCGAAGGCTCACCGAGAACATTAATAAGTAATGAGTATGTATGCTATTCATTCTCGAAGACAGATTAAGCTGAAGAGGGTACAACACAGTTTACAGCCAACATCAAGCCTCCCCATCCCTGTTACAACGAAGGGTGTGAATCCCGGTATAATTGCTGGAATTGTCCTGGGCATAATCTCCACTCTTTGTTTGATGGCTGCAGGGTGGATTGTCGGGAAGAGGAGGAAAAGAAGTGCTAGCACTCAAGAGGGTCTTGGTGCCTCAAATGTGCAGCCATATCCTGGTCCTGACACCATTGAAGTCGCAGAAAAGCACCCTTATCACGCGAAGAATAGCCCTATCACTTCAACCTGCTCAAACGACCCCCCAACCTTCGGACAGTCGAACGAGCCTACAGAAGCACAAGAGCACGAAACCATCGCCGGAACAAGTTCACCACCACCAGCGACGATGAACGGAAATGCTACCGCAGAGTGCCGAATGTCGGAACCGTCGAGGGAACCAATCTTCCATCACACGGACAGTGGGTGGCGGCTTGCCTTCGAGAGATTCGCCTCTCAGCCATCTGAGGCTGGGAGAGGAAGCGTATTCGAAATGCCGCCTAGCTACTCGGAGGCTGGCTGAGATTCTCTCTTCCGTTACAGGTGATCTTTTCAACGTTGATATACCTCGGTTTCTGTGACGTTGGAGATCACATGTGAGGAGGAGCTTTTTTCCTCGGGAGGACTGGCTAGGAGGTACTAAGAGAGACAGGGCACTATTGTCCTACCTATACCCTGTATTAAAGATTGCGAGCCCGTACAGTTATTCAAGCACGACGATTACGATAATTGGTGGGGAACACAAGAGATCTCTGGCACGTGCAATGTGAATCTCCACCTCCCCGAGCACGCAGAGAGGGATGAAACTCGGAGTCCTGTAGAGATACCCTTGAGTTCGCCACATTCGTTTCGTTTTGTTTATGGTCGCAGGACTGAGGAAGAGCGAGGCTGGACTTGCGGCAGTGTTCCGCAACCAACCGTTTCTTTTTCAGGGTACCATCGAAGTTGTGGAAAACTGAACTCGTCCCGCGAAAAAACAAACCGATTACTCAGTTCACTCATACTCTTCACTCAGACAACATCTGAGGGAGCTAACGGTTTGAGGAGCCTTCCGACAGTTTATACTTCGACATTATCGTCGACCTTGATCAACATTGCTAACCTGGAGGAACGACAGAGATCGAAAACATCGAGAGTTGGAATATTTTATCTTATCGACGGTGGGAGGAGACTTGCGTTCGAGAAAGGAGGGACGACAACGACGCCCGCTGATCTCCTTTCATGACTAACTGATAAGCCTGGGTCGGAGTGTTTGTAAATTGAATCGTTATTTACAATATTACCATATATACACGAGATCGACTTTTGAGCTCGAAATAAGTTTCATGAGAGTACCTATCAGATCATAGAGGACAGTACCGACTGAGCTCAGCACTCGAATTCATAGGTCGAAAATATCCCCTTTCCTCGACATCCTTGGGTCCTCGCGTTCAACAATACGGCTGATTTTCACGGCGACCGGGGGGATGGCACGGAGGGAGTATTCATCTTGTGTATCGATAGCGTCCTCGTTTGAGGCGGGGTAACGGCGACTCGAATCGATGGCAGAGGTAGAGCCAAAGGTCTTCTGGGCGCCAGTGGTCTGCAATGAGAAGAACATGCGCGTTTTGATTGACATGACCGATATCCCAGCGACAACAGCATGGCAGTTTGCCATAAAATAATGAAGGGGGGTTTTGGTCTGGTAACTTGCAAGAAATACAGTCGTCCAAATCCTATGACGAAGTGCTTTAGATGGAAATCACAAGTGAAGCAACTCAATGACGCTCATACGTGTATAATGCAGCACTTTCAACGAAGACAGTGAAAGCTCTCTGTAGCCAGCTTGTCAGTATGAGTGGGATTCGAAGTTTGAGATACTTGCCGTGAGGAGGGTCGATTCGCCAGTCGCCAACAATGGCAAAGCTTCTCTTCTCTGGTTCCAGATATGCCAAGCGATGAACGCTGTGTACGAACGATAAACTCGTGCTTTGAGAATGTAAACGGAACCGGCACTCACAGCTACAATACAGAGTCGTACTTTGATATGACTGTCAGGAGTCTGTATCTGTAGCTTGTAGAAATCACGTACCACAGCGTGAGAACAATCTCTGTTGTGATCCACCGACTGCCTTCACGAGCATATATAGTGTGCCCGTCTTTGTAAATAGCGAGCTGGTAGGTAAGACCGACTCCGGAGACTGTTTCGTGTTTGTGTCACCGAGATCTTAACAGGTAAGGGGAGACTCACCAACAAGACCTATATTGGTAAGGAGTGGCCAAACGATAACCGAAAGTTTCCGGTTACCAACTATCCACAGTCTATAGATCTAGGGAAGAGGACTTGTCAAGGGGATCATAGAGGGAGCAAGATGGCTTGGCTACTACACTCAATGCTCACCATTATTGAGTCTCCCAGGATCAACGATGCCATTTGGTTCCCGACTTTAACAGGTTCCGTAGGGTGATCAAATTTGGAATAGAGAAACGTCGGATCCTCGTAGTGGAGTACAGCTAGAAAAAGACGAATGAATGAGCAGACCCAGTGCTATGCAACGATGCTAAGCAAGGAGAATAGAGAGGAGATGTAAGTCAAATGACGCACGCCTGTCACAGTCCCAATCATCGCAAGCCCGCCAATGAATAGTGGTCGCTTGATCGTGCGCCGAAAGGAGGCAAAGGTCACCACTCCCGAGCTACTATTGTAGCCATATTGAGGTGCTGATCGACCATCGGTTTTGAGGATAGCATAGAGTGAGAGAGCACTCAGAAGGAGAAATACCCCGTATAGAGCGCTTTCAATCACTACAGAGGCCAAGTTGGCTGAAACAAGGGAGATGTCCTCGACCATAACGCCCACTAATTGAGCCTTCGATGCCTACACTGTAGATATGAGCTCGAGTATATATACTCAAGGCACTTCGCTGATTGTTACACATTTATCATTGTGATATCGGCCGATACTGGGGTACTTGGGATGATCATTTGTCAATTGTAGGCTGCACTGCACCCGGAGAGCCCATGACTCTCGAGGCATGGTTCGTGGTTGACTGAGGGAAGCCAAAACCCTCTTTGGCGTCCACGACTGGTGCCGGAGGTTTCCCACCTTCCCTAACATGCAAGTGGTTACTTGTACTCCACCCCTCCTTCTTTGTAACCCCAATATCATGATCCCGCTCATCTATAATAATCCATGTTCTATCTTTGTTCCTGCCGCTCGTCCAGTATCCCGTGGCCCCGTCTCGTTTTGAGATTCCTGACCATAACTAAAATCACTGGCAACCTCTATTTGTCTTGAAATGTCGGTGTGTCAACCCTTTCGATTTCCTTTGGAACGCGCAACTGCTGGGCAAGGGTTGTGGATAGACTATCTGCGTGATAATACCCACATTGTACTGCGTGCGTACTGGTCATTGCGTTGATTTCTATCAGTAAAATATAGGTTATCTACACTCGTTTGATATCATACGATCCCCCCCGTTGAGCAAATTGCTGAATAGGAGGTCCTCTGGTTGGGCTGACTTGTGCAGGCGTGCCCGCACCCGCCATGGCAAAATGTTCTGGGGATCCAATCACATCTTCACAGCTTCCATCCGCTTGAAATAAAATCCGGCTTTGATCAACGGGAGGGGATGTGAAAGTAGTTGCTTCAATAAGGAGGACCAGGTCTTTTTGAATTGTTGTATTCGTGCTCTGTCCAGCTTATCGACCTACCTACTGATTCTCAGACTGAGGGGTCTGGCTGGGCTCGTTTGCAGTCCCATTTGCACCGTGGGCCTGGGATCGAAGGCATCTCCAGTTGTTTGGAGGAATGAGAGTAGGATTTGTCAGCATCTTCGGTGTTTCATTGAGGAGCAACATGCAAATCCGGACACGAAGCTATGATGCAAATAAGCCCACGAGAGGGGTAGGATTCGGCAATCGGAAGATGTTAGAGAGAGCGGACGAGGGGGATGGTGATTCACGTATAATAGGCTTAATATAGAAACAAATGGTCGTTGTCGTCATGGATTACGACGCGCTCCATATCGTTGCGCAGTGCGTGCTGTTTTGGACTTGAGGACGAATATTCGGGAGTTCTCCGTTTGACGAGTGCCTAACAAGCTGCTCGCTTTTAGGAACATCCGTCATGTCAGATTCTTTTAATATCCATACTTAGCACCCCAAAAATCGTGCTGTAATGTATCCCTCCTGGCTTCCCCAGAAGTCCAGTTCTCATCATCACGAAGATTACTATCAACAAATTCCAACATATCGTCGACGTAATGCGCTAGCTAGCTCCACGGGTGATTGCCGGTTGCTCTGCAAGCGGCAAATTAGCTTTGTATCAGAAAACCACCATCTTTGGGCCTGTCCAGGAGCAGACTTTGTGAGTTCATCTCGTCGTTTGACCACTTAGCCCCAACAAACCTATTCTCTATGAGCACATAATTGGGTCAAAATTGTGTGACCTGCCTAAAAGATTGTGCAGTGTTCGGGCATGCCGTCAAGGGAATGTGTGATGTTGGGCGTTCGGTAAGCCTCTCTTGATGCATCGGGGAGGCGAAAGAGCTCACCCCAGAACCGTCGTTGCAACTACACAGGAGACTAAGATAGACCGATTAGGTATCCTTTACTAACTCGCTCAACCGCCCTATAATTCTTGTTGTTGGGCTCATCTGCGCAAAGCAAGTGCTACGGGCAACGGGAAAAATCTTTGGAGATCCCTGTTTTACGAGGCAATCGATCTGTGAATATCCGCCCACGATATCACTGAGTAATTGACAACAGCACTTACTTTCTTGAGAGTCATAAACCTCCTCTCCTCAGGGATGATTTACAGGGATGAACAAATCGACATTAACAGCGGTCCGAGATCATGGTGGTTCGGAAGAAAGAATGGTTGTCGCACGCGACGGGTAAGTGACACATTTTTTCCCACCACAAACTTCGCTAGCAAGATGAAAATATGTTCTGCTCTAGCAAAGTCCGGAAAACAAGGGTGTTCGTCTATCTCCCTCGGCGGTTGAAGCCGATAAATATTAGCTTAGATCCTCTGATCTCAATGCCTCACTGCTTTACATCATGGTATCTCGATGGTAATCATTCTACGACCTGCATTATCGTTCGCCCCTCACAGAGTATTTGACTCTCATACTTCTCCCGCCCCATCTGTGACAGATCTCACCTTCCCCCGCACCCAAGCCGCCATTTCCTTCCATTGCTCACCCTCTTTCTCGAACGCGTTCCTTGGAAGCTAGAAATCTCGTTCAAGTCGTGCAGGAAGTGAACGCATCAGTCGGAAGATAGCTGACGCCTTAGCTGTTGATCCGATGGAGTTGAAGGGGAGCCGGCAATTTATTTTTTATTTTTATTGTATTAGTCACGATTGTGTGGTGGTGAGGAAGGCGAGGGAAAGGCGAAACAAGATGAGCAATGCTGGACTTATTTCCCCAGCGCTCTCGACCATACATTTCTCAGTTGGGCCCAAAGCATCAAGTATCATGTCCGCTCATTTCCGAGCTCCTCACAGTGGAATTTCCCTTCTCTACTTCATCCAATTCAAGAGGCAGGGTAGGGTGAGGAACCTTCCTCAGCACTACTAAGATCTACGAGTCTACGAGGAAACATAATCGGGCGGGTCGTTAGCCGCCTCGAGTAATGCCACCCTATGCCGCGTTGCTAGTAGCTCTGCCCTTACAGCAGAGAAATCTGCTTGATTTACCGGGACATCCTTGCCAAAAAGTTGTGGCATTGAGTTCTCCGAGCGTGGCTCCGGCTGTCGCTGTGGCTGCTCATCATCATTTTCGACAGGAAGATTTTCTCGCTTGGGACGCTTCATCAACATCACAACTCGCCGGGCATAGCCTTCTCATTCCACCCATATCCAAAGACATTACCGTTTACCCGTAGAATGTCGGTCTGTCTAACCACCAGGATTATTTTGTTTGGAACTCCATTTTGGAAGCTGTGACCGTTACGGTTTGGGAGCCCCCACCCGACCATCCAAATTTCCGATCCAACCATCATCAAATAAGCGCCGGTATAGCTACTATACCTATCGTTTTCCTAGCACGAGATGTTAGCTGGGCGATACGAGTAGATACCCGTCGAGGCTTGGGGGGGAGCAAAAAGTATACACAACAGTCAATTGACACATATTCACGGATAACCATATATCTTCACCCAGCCATTGTGCTACCCAATAGACATAACCTGCTGATCGGGTGAACCTGGGGTAAGCACTGCTCTCTGGCCATAGGCTGCTGTCGATAGACCTTCCAGAAGCTAGAAAGTCTGTTTGATGAAGTCGTTCTTTTTGATGGGTTCTGCTAATTGCTCATTTGTAGATATAAACTAAAGTAGGGAACAAGTCTCAACGGACTCATTTATATCCATGCCTAGTGACAGCGACAGGAGCAGAGAAACAATGTATGTATGAAGCTCGCCGCCTATTTCGGATAGCTAATGAGCCAGGTCAGAACTCCAAGTAGCTTCTAATTTTGCGAAACAAACGATAGACCAATGGTGCAAAGCGCGTCGTAAACACTCCTTTCTCTTCTCCGATCAGCCGCAAGCACCAATTCAAGTCTCCCTTGAATAGATAGCCCAGCTGATTCGTGAGCACCTCGCATAACGGTAGATTCAGGATTGATCATAGGGGTGATCGTGGTGGAGATTGCAAAGAGGCAACGACACACCTCGCCTCAGACCCTCCTTTCTAGCAACGGTAACCCAGAGTCATGTTCTCTTTCCCCAGCCACAGTTGATACTACATCCGAACCTTCGATAAAAGGCGGCCCGATTCATGATTTCCGTTCAGACGACTCCCTGAGAAACGGTCTACATAGGGAATTTACAGTCCCAGAGGCGAACGGAATCATTCCGACTCCAGCTGCCACTATCAGTCTGATTATGGCCGCTACGGATGAACAATGGACGGACGTACCAAGAGTTGAGATTTTGCGTCATACGGATAGTGGATGGAGACCAGTTGTCGATAGGCGGTCACAACCACCCGGACGCGAGAGGTTGGCGGAGATGCCGCCTGGCTATTCGGAGGCTGCGTAGATAGGTGTGCTTTTCCTCAGATGTCGCTGCGAGGGTAGACAAATTTCATGCCTAAATTTTAGTTCTGAAGATCTGCGCAAGGAAGATATATGGTCAGTACGGCCACTAAGACGGACAAGAAAGAGGTACGGGAACTATTATGTGAGCGAATGAAGTTGGGCCCAAAAGTTGGAACACTACTCACAATACGACAGTGCATAAAGTGCCTTCTCAATTTTCTCTCTGCATCGCTGAGTGATAAACCCGATCATAAGCCAAGTTCAACGAGCTGTACACAGAAGCTCATCAGCGAAGCAGACAGTAAGTGTCGCGGTTCACTCTTATGAAATCCTCTGATTATGAAGGCTATAGCCCGGGAGGTTTGGGACGGAATACCACGCTTTCTATTTCGACCGCTGGCCCACGGTTATCACGTTTATTCCCTCAAGTTTCCCGTGACCTCAAGAATGACCTAAATAAGTATTCACACGGTGTAGTGTCGTTATTGGTTTTAAACCGGAATTCACGAAAGTTCATCACCCGCACATTGCAACCCGAATCAACATCTATATCCACATCTCGATCTTCGTGTTGAACAGATGTTGATGTTCCTCCTGCGACCAGTCCTTATTATATCTCTCAGTCCAGGACGATGTGGTGTTACCTTCTTGGTTCTTCTTCTCTTCCTACCACCTTTACACTCGTTTTTAACCCGTTAGGCCTCAACGAATATCCATGAGAGTCCGTTATCCGCTCGTTTTGTGAGTGCCGTTCCTCTCAATGAAGCACTACGACTGATGGCTTGTCCGTCAGAATAATCAACTATCTTCTCGCAAAACTTGCCCAATGCTTCTCTATCACGGGAGTTCCAGACGTAGTCGTTCAGCATGAGATAGTTTCGTTGACTTGGTCTTGGGCCTTAACAGACCCGACAAGTATCATGATTGCAGTGACTCGGTCAGACGCGGCAGTGGCTGGGATTATCACAGAGCGTACATTGTTCGGAACCGGGCAAACACAAGGTACCTTATCCTTCGCCTTTGCTGATGCAAGGTGAGTCCGAAAGCACTGGTTGTTGGCCCGGTGCTTCGCTCAATTTCTCGGTAGGACTTGGTCTATAGTGGGATACGACCTCGCTACGATTGCTTACGATGATATGGTGATGACCAAATCGCCACGCCCGTGCGTTGTGCTCTCAAGGTTTATATGATACTAACTTCAATCTAGTAAGCCTTTCTTTGAAGACCCACATCAAATCACTGTTGTCGGCCCGACCTCACTTCCAACATCAAGCGTCAGTATACTGTCCCTTGGTGGTAGTTCGCAGGGGCAAGCACATACTGTCCCGGATTCGCAGCAGTAAGTTGAACGATAATGCCTCATTACCAGAAGTTGAGGGTATATCTCAGCACATCCACAACACCCACAGCAACTTCGACGCCATCCCTCACCGTCAGTAATACTAGCACAAGGTGTGTACCATGTCCACCCAAATCTAGATAAATGACAAAGAATGTGCGACTCTGTTCAGTTCCCAATCTCGTGACACGGGACATCAGCAGAGCCTGTCCCAGACGATCAACTCTCCGCAACAACCAACAATAGATACCGACTCAACTCCCGACACGGCGAGAATGAAACCTGGGTTGATTGTGGGAGTTACTTTGGGAGCCATCGCGTTGCCTCTACTTGCAGGTCTGGGATGGTACTTCTGGAAGAGAAAGGGAAAGGGAAAGGCCACGCCTTCCAATGAGCTCTATCCCTCACCATTCCCTCTCCCCGATACCCTCGAGGTTGGTGAAGCTCCACCTCATTTTCGGACGAAAAACGACCCGACTGCTCAGGCGACTCACCCAAATGACATTCAAGAGCCCGAGCAAAAGGAGTGTATGGATACACAAGAAGACGAGATCGTTTCAACACCACCGGCCGCCGCGGACGATAGTCGTACTGTAGAGGAACAACCGAGGTTGGAAGTACCGAGAGTTGGGATCTTCCATCATACAGATAGTGGGTGGAGGCTGGCGTTCGAGAGACACTCTCAGCCATCTGAATCCGGAAGGGGAAGTCTATTGGAAATGCCGCCCAGTTACTCAGAGGCGGGCTAAAGGGTCTGGGTATTTTCGAGGATAGTATTGTATCTCATATTCGATGTGAACGGTTCATTCTTGCGAGAGCGGGGCAATACGTGCATAAGGAGATAATTGGCGGCGCTGTCCAAATTATTGGTCGAGAATAGGGAGCAAAGAAGAACATCAGATATTTGGGACAGGATAATTCTGTGTACAGCTGCTGTACGGTTCATCTCCGAGTGCCTATGGTTCGAAACGAGAAAGATAACCGCAGCACAATACAGCGTAACGTACCTTGATGTCACAGATGACACCCAACTTCACCTCCCCATGCCTCCTTCCCCCAAACTCTAATGGATCTCGTACCGTAGCCTGTTGAGTTAAGATAAAAACGAGAGTGCAAGACCATTCTTACCTCAAAAAGCACTTTTCCGATAGGAAAAATTGCCTTCAGACGCCGGAGCACACCCCATTTACACGTAGCTGAGTCGAGACTAGAGGTAAGTCGCGGTGTTGATACGATCGGAGGTTCTTCGTTGAGTTCATTTGGATATGTTCAAGGCTATGAGTTTAGAGATGTTTTATGTTTTGTTCCAGCTGTGAGGGCTATCTTAAGGGTCAGTTCGCAGTCAAAACCGATACCAGAGCCGTCCACGACGTACCTTCATGATTCTAGTCAAAGTAAAACCACTCCCAATATCGACCATCTCTTCCAGACCAACAAAACCAATTTTGGAGGTGCAGTAAAGATGGTTGTCAAGAGCGCGAACATCGACAACGCGTCATAGATCGTACCACCATTGCCGTATTTTGCTCCCATGAGATGTATGAGGGATGTCTGCCGACGGACTGAAGCTGTATCGATATTTGGCTCAGTGGGGTTCGAGATAAAAACGTCTTGTTTGTTGGTGCTTGCTGTCATTTTCGACGTGCTTCTATTCCCACGGTCAATTGCCGAGGCGCGATCCTTACAACACGCCGCAGCAATCAGCGGGACGAAGGTTGTGTATCCTGCTGTAGATTAAATTGAAGGTGTGCAGCAGGGAACCGTTAAATTTCCTGCTATTGACTACTTCTCTCTGTCTCTTCCCTTCTTTGTTCAATGCTCCGCGTCGCCCTGTATGTATAACCAGTTTGCGAAGTGTATGCATTGTGCTCACCATAACCAGGTTTCTCCTATTGGCACCTCGGCCTTTTGTTTGCTTTGCTCCAGCTACAATCACCGTCGGGGATGGGAGCCAGGCAATCAAAGTACAAGATTCACTAGCATATACCACTCGAACAATCTCAGATGGTGCTGAAATGAGAGAGCCGTCCGGTTCAAGGGTTGTTGCCGTGGCGAGGAGAGGGTAATATTCCTCCATTGACTTATCGACTCCCACAAATTTAACGTTAATTCATTCAGGATTGGTCATTCGGGAGGCCCGGCCTGTGAAGGTGGAAATGAACATGACGATGACTTGAGCCGAATTTGGATGGCAATTTTTGGTTCGGGGTATGGCACAGATATTTCGATCGGTGCAGTTCAACCTCTTAATAGTTCATTCAGCCCATTCAGAAACTCACAAGGTGGCCCAGGAAGATCGAGAACAAATCTCAAACTCTCAGTACATCCGTGTGTAGCCAAGCCAACAAGAACAAGAACAGTATCAACTGGTGGGACACCCAGCAGCGAAGGAGTGAAAGGACCTGCGTCAACAAACCAACCAATGTCGGACCTCCCAGCTACGCAGCACACCCGGAAAGTGAGTCCGGGGATAATCATTGGAAGCATACTGGGAGTATGCACCGCTCTGTTTCTTGGTGCAGTGGCATGGAGGGTCCGACAAAGGAAGAAAAGCCAGACTTCGGTGGATACCAAGACACTGCCATACCCCACTCCCGGGGCGATCAAAGTCAGAGAGAAGCGAAGTTGGCCGTGGAGGAAGCAGGGCCCGTTCAACGAGATCCTGGACACGGAGAAGCCTCTAGAGACTTCCTCGGGCGGGACCAACAACAGGAAGAATGCGACTACGCCGCGAAACGGTCGTGATATTGACTTTTCACTTCGATTAGCCCCGAGGCTACCTCCTCGTGTTCGGTCGATCGGCAGACCCTCGAGTGCTACCCAGTCAAGCATCATCCGAGCAATCCACCACACCGGAGAAGAAAGGGAGGCCGCCATGAGGCAAATAATAACTCCAGCAGCGGCTACGGATGTCAATCACACAACAACGGATCCGGAGAGAGGACCAATATTTCGACACACAGATAGTGGTTGGAGGATGGCTCCGGGACGAGCTGCTTCCGAGTACCGGTTATCTGAAGCTGGGAGTGGAAGCATAGTTGAGATGCCACCTACTTATTCAGAGGCTGGTTAAAGGCTTTTTGCGGTGATGCGCGAACACTTTATTCGTGACTCTTTAATTACAGACTTCCTTTATTTGTTATTCCTTGGTATTCGATACATTTTAAATCAATCTTTCCTTGCTTTCAGACACCCAGTGTCATTCCTCAGATCTCCTCCAGCATGAGGTTGAGCGGCACAAATCTCGTCATTCTCAGCACCGTGCTAGTACTAAAGAAGCAGCAAAAGCTGACGGGATGCACGCCACGGTAGTCAGCGATAGGAAAGAGTGGAGGCACTATACGGAAAACGTTCCGGATATCAGGCTCAGTACATATAGAGCGACGTATGGCGAAGCCTCTGGTCAATCAAAATAAATACACACTACTACGCCGCCGCCGCCTCGGTCATCAGTTCTGTCGGACTGATCGGCGGATGTATTGATCGAGACGATGTATTTATGGAAGAACAAATGATTCTGGATTGTGGTTCCAAGTGAAGGGGTTGTACCATTACCAAGTGAGATGATAGGAGAAGATGGGTCTCAATTGAACCCACGAATGTTGATGGGTGCTATGACACTCTATCTCCAACGACAGTCGTCTAGTGGTGGATCAACAATGGGGGTGCCTGTGAGGTCTGGGAAATGTGGGTACAATCGCGCTGTGCGTTTCTCACCAATAGCTACTCTTTCCCCCCTACCCTCACTATCTGGTTTGATGCTCAAGAAAATACTGTGCGTCGATTGAACATCGAAGTGTTCTGCTCTATACTGACGACAAACAGAATTCTTTTACCTATAGCTCGACTGTGCACCTCCTTCCAAATCAATGCTCCGCCCACAGTAGTTGTCGGTGTTCTTGCAAACGCAACATGGCGCCACGTCGGTATCGATGGCGTCTCACAAATAAACCTAGTTCAAGATGACCATGATGAGTTCACTGCGACCGTCCTGGATGGCGAGGTGCTGCTATCAATGTCATCTGGTCTTGTGAACTTTATCATCCCAAGCCCTGGGTGAGATGCAGCACTGTATTGATCTGACCTCATTCTAACCAGATTCCTAGAATATTCCGACTGGAAGGCGTGTTCATGAATGAGGGCATGTTAGAATCTTCATTTATTGAACACTTTGCAGAAAACGTCTGATGTTGTGACCCAGGAACGGTATGACGGGCGCGTTTGGCGTCAAAGCAAGATCGGGCAACATAACAGCCGAGTGAGTGCTGACACCGATGTTTTGCACTTTGAGGATTCTCCTGAGGTAGGTTTGAAGTCCAGGTCCGGCTCCGGCTTCTACATCGGACCCTGGGCCTACAGTGACGCAAAGGTGAGAGCTATCTTACACCAGCTATTCACTTACCGATATCAAGTAAGCGTACCGTCATCGACGTTGACGTCCACATCAACATCGAACCCTAGTCCAACCACCGAAAACAGTTCTTCGTCCAGCCCTGCGTATGTAAAAATTCCCCGCCCCCAGCTGAAACAACCTTAAGTATACCACCCACAGTAATACCGCTATAACAACAATACCGACGAGAGGGCGCAGCCAAAGAGTGAATGTTGGGTTGATTATAGGAACCATACTGGGATCACTCACGGGTCTGTGTCTCATGGGAGTGATATGGAGACTCAGAAAAATGAGGAAGAACCAGATTTCGGTGGATACCGAGAGTGGATCATCAAACGACGGGGACACGCACATAACCCCCTACCCTCCTCCCGGAGCGATTGAGGTCGTGGAGAAACAAACTCGTCTGGGGAGGAAACGAGGCTCGTTTAGTGGCGCCATTGTGATCAACTTGTCGGTTCCCGAGGAAATTGGTACCACTATTGAGAACGGGGAAAATGAGAGGCCACCGGAGGATATCCCACAGCTCGAGCAGTCAAGAGAAATCGCAAGTTCACGAGAGAATGAAAATGCCGCAGGTCAGATAACGGAACCACCAGGAGAAGCAATCTTCCGACATACGGATAGCGGTTGGAGGCCAGCTTTCCAGAGAGCTGCCTCTCAACCATTTGAAGCTGAAAGTAGAGGTGTGTTTGAGATGCCTCCTACTTATTCGGAGGCTCGTTGAAGTCACTGCCTCGGGATACGCTGGAGATTAGTACTCGGTTGTGATGTGATTACTTGATTATGATAGGTAGCAAAACCGACTGAGAGAGGTATGAGATGGAACATGGCATGAGTCTTGGTGTCATGACCGTACGAGGACGTATAAATCAGGGTATCGATCAGCTTAGCTCACAAGATAACACGGCTTTCTTAACCTACACTATGTCATACCACCACAACAGATCCTGCCGAGGCAACGACGCCTAATCTTCGTATCCAGATCGTTGTAAAGGTCATTTATGATGTTCTTACCTTGTACTATTCGTCCGAGAATCATGACAAAATGATCCTGAAACTGCATGATCTTTAGAATCTATCGATATCTAAAGGTTCCCGAAACTGACACATGTCACCTGAGTGAGAAACCGGCTTGTTGGCGTTCTGAGGAAGCCACCGACCAGGAAGAGCTACCATTCCCAGGTAATCTGCCAGCACAGTACATCCTAATGGTGAGCTTGTTTCTGGGATCGTGGTTCTTTGTGGATACACGCCGTGGCTGCCTAAGTATGTAACGACATGTACGGTATCCACACGCCAGCAGTTCCTAGTAGGACTATTCTGTGTATTCATCTATCCATCCATCCACCCATCCATCCATCTATCTATCGGGCCATTCGAGTTCAAGTTGAGTTTCCACCGTGAGTATTGTATCTGTTATTTGTCGTGAGCCACAGCAGCAGTAAGCTAGCCAATCTCGTACTATGATCGAGCATCTCAGTGTATAGCCCAGAAGTACCAATAAGACTACAATGACATCGACCACGACACTAGCATCAATCACATCTTAACCTTCTGGATCAAGCGGTCAGCAGAGCGTGTCTCGGACGCTCAGTCCCCACTCCAACTAACAACCGATGGCGTCTCGGGTTCCCGCAATGGACTAGCATATGCTACGTGGGTCACAAGAAATTTCCTGGGATTCCTCCCGTAGGCTTTACTGGTGGGCTTCGTTTGGTAGCTCTCGAAGAGAAAGAGAAAGGCTAGCGCCGATATTTCATCGTGGCCTTTATCGCTTACCATTTCCTATCCCCGGCAACCTCGGCAATGGGAAAACTCCACCTCGGTGACGAACGGAACACAACGCGGTTGATCAAACTATCGACTTGTGTGATATTCGTGAGCTCGAGCAGCGTGAGAATATAGATGCACAGAGAGATGAAGTTGTTACGGCACCACCAACCACCATGGACGAGGATCCTGCCGTAGAACGCCAGGGATTAAAAGTAATGAGACTTTCATCATACAGATGGTAAGGGGAGACGGGCGTTTGAGAGACGCTCGCAACCATCTGACGCAGGGAGTGAACGCTTTTTGGAGATACCGCCGAGTTATTCGGAGCCAGGCTGAAAGTCCTAGTCTTCCCCAGATGTTTTCAAGGGTAGAGCCAAATTTCAGATTCGACGTGAACGGTTTATTTTGAATGAAATTGACGGGTGGAGGGTTACGCGACGAAGGGGGTATAATAGAAGAAAGAACGACGGAATATCGTGACGGCATTGCCCGTCAAGAGTATTCGTCGACAAGGAAGATGATTTGCGCGAGGCGCAATACTGCAACTTTCGACTTATGGACCGTTCTTCCTCGTGTTCCTGTAGTTCCAAGTGAAAACGATAATCACGGCATAACAGTACATAACATACCTTTCCATCGCATACATCAATTAGCTTAACATCTCTGCTTCTCTTTGTCTCTACTTGACTCGTGTTGCCTGCAGTCCGTTGTGTCTTTCTGAAAACAAGGGCTTGTAAGTCAAAGAAGCGGCGGTGAAACCGAACGCTCGGTCGAACAGCCAAGGCTCTTGAAGTATTATCCACCCGCACTTAGCTGAGGCGAGATCGTAAGTACACTTGGGGCTGATGGCGCGGAGGACAGAAGTCTCGAAAGCGTTTGGTGTTGTTGATAAGGATCGAAGGTCATCGATGAGGCTCATTTGAATGTATTCAAAGCTGGGGTTTCGCGATGTTTCTGCTAACAATGGGGGTCATTGTAGAAATCAGTGGTCGGCCGAAACCCAGATCAAAGCCGTTCACACACCTCGATCAAAGTCTCCCTACTATTCCAAGAAAATACATCCCCACTACCGGCCGTCTTGTTCAGATCGATAGGTATCACTGAAGTTGCAGAGGAATTGAAGATGGCTGCCAATGAGGGCCAGAACATCGGTAAGTCGTCATGGATCGTAGGACGATTGGCTTGATTTGACTGAGTTCTGATTCATGGGACATATGAGAAATCACAGAGTGGAGTTGTATCGAGATCGGCTTTAGTGTTGGCGGTGGTGGTTCGAGAAAACATCGCTTGTTTGTTTGTGCTTGCCATCTTCCCATAGGAGCCGCCTGTTTCCCACGATCAATTGTCAAGGCAATATATTTGCTCTCCAACGATCGCGTACAACATACCGACGAGATGATGGTTGTTTAGCACCCTGTTTAACAGTCAGTCAAGCAGCCACGCAGAAACATTAAAAGAGTTGGTTCTGTATCCTGAAAGGATCGCCTCCTCTTTCCCGTGTCCGTCCGATGGTTCGAGTGGTCCTGTGTGTATAACCCGTTTGCGAAATGCGTGCAGTGTGCTCACCGTGTCTAGTTTTTACCTGTTGACATCCCGGCTTTCTGCTTGCCTCCGAATCAATGCTCCCTCTACGGTCACCGTTGGTGTGCCCGCCATCGCAGCATGGTCCCGCGGCCCGACCGAAGATGGGATACAATTGAACCTAGTACAGGATGAACCAAAACAGGCCACCTGGACAGTGTCGAATGGCACTGTCCTACCAGGAACGTCTGGTACGGCTACGTTTACCGTGATGGAGCCCGGGTGACATCTCCCCACCGAATCATTGACTCCCACAAATTCTAACGTTGGCTCTGGCAGGATATATCGCATGGAAGGTTCGAATTCCACATCTGTAGGTCAAGTTTTGAATGAACCATTCAGATCATCTGAAAAGGAATGGTTCCACAGGGAAGCTCGAGGGATATTACTGCAATCATGAATCCTGCGTAGGTATTTAACTCAAGATATTATGAACAGCTCACTAGACCTCTACAGTAGAGAAAGCCAAACACCTCCGTCACTAACCGAATCATCCACGAGCTTATCGCCCACAGTAACCTCGACTGTAACAACGATACCGGTGACACAACGCGCCCAAAAAGCAAATACTTTGTTGATTGTGGGAAGCATAATAGGATTTCTCACGAGTCTGTGCCTCATGGGAGTGATATGGAGCCTCTGGCGACGAAGGAAGAACCAGACTTCGGTGGATAGCGAGAGTAGATCATTGAACGACGGAGACACGCACATAACCCCCTACCATCCTCCTGGAGCGATCGAAATTGTCGAAAACCGAGGGCGGCTGTGGAAAAACCGAGGCTTGTTGAATGGCGCCAATGTTCTCAACTTATCGACTCCAGGCGGTACCAGTATCGAGAACAGGAAAAGTGAGAAACCACAGGAGGACACCCCACAGACTGAGCGTTCAAGAGAAACCATAGGCGCACGGCAAAGCGGAAGAGTCACATGCCAGACAACGGAACCGCCGGGAGGAGGAATCTTCCGACATACGAATAGTGGCTGGAGGTTAGCTTTCCAGAGAGCTGCCTCTCAACCATCTGAAACTGGAAGTAGAAGTGTGTTTGAGATACCCCCTACCTATTCGGAGGCTGGTTAAAGTTGCAACCTTGGGAGATGCTGTGGATCAGTACTTCGGACGCGATGTGATTAGTTTATCGTGGTAAATAGTGAAACGAGATCGGGTACAACGAACGTGGGCAAAAAAATGAGCTAAGAGACACAGATAGCATGAACTTAGACCCGTACCAAGACCTACACAGGTAATTGTAGTCAGTTGAGAATATTTGTGTCGAGCGCGAGAAGTTCAGGATGCTTTCGGCTTTGGGTTTTGTAGCAACGCAGGCATTCACCGAGGTGATTCTTCTTCAGGCCACTGAATCAACGATAGCGAAAGCATAGGTTTGAAAACAAAAGAATAGAATACTCACAGGATAGCTTGGACCGTTCGTTCAATCACTCGAAAACCTAGCGTTCACTAATTTCTTGAGCAAGCCTGCTCTAGAAACTGAGGCAAACAGACAACGAGCTGGATGCCTGATCGTCTGCTGCTCAGCACAGGGGAATTTAGATTTTGCCATCACCACTTTGTGCTCAATCTCAAGCGCTTTTACATAGCGTATGACTGAGCCTGACCATTTCCTTGTCTGACTTCCCAATTTATGGATAACTAACGCAAGTCGGCGTATTGGATGCCGTGTCGCAACCTTCTCGCTGACGCGTTTATCCTTACCGATAGAGTCGTCATCATTGCTTTGAAGCTTCATTTATGCGAGACGTCGGTCGTGAAAGCCTCTGAGATAGGCTTGACTGCGAGTGAGCCATGTTGGCTGTCAGTTAAAGCTCGCCGTAATCAGACGAGAGCCAGGTCCAAGCGAAGTTCTCTGATATTCCCGACAATTATTGTATCCCGCTGCTCCGAATGCGAACACCTCGACGCGGAGACAGAGATTTTATCCACGTTACTTGGTCATTGATAGATCGGTATTGTGCAATCAGACCTGGGACGTCGCGCCTCTGTACTATCAAGCACGGGTAAGGGTGTTTCTTCGAAATGTTTCTAGCCACACAATTATCCTTCAGAACAATTTTGGCGAAAATGCTTTATGTACAATTCAACAGTGTCGTAAATCACCATCATGACCCAACTGATGTACAGCAGATTACCTCCTCTCACGACGAAGCAGCCTTTGTCAATGTTGAAAGCAGATGGAGGTCTCCCAATTGTTGAAAAAGCGTTGAGTAAGATACAATTGGAGAAAGAACGGAGAGGAAGCTTACATTCCATATAAGCGAGCCGTCAATGGCGCCGTTGAACAAGCCTTGTTTCCTCCAAAGCCGAGCTCGTTTCTCTGCGACCTCAGTCGCTTCGGGAGGAGGGTAGGGGTTATGTGCCTTTCCCCGTCGTGTAATGGTCTACTCTTGGCATCCATTAAAATGTGGCTCTTCCTTCTTTGTCTGAGTCTCCATATCACTCCCATGAGGCACAGACCCGTGAGTGATCCTAGTATGGTTCCTACAATCAACCCAGTATTCGCCATTTGGCTGCGCTGTGTCTTCGGTATAGCTGTTTCACTACGATGAACGTACCGGACAAACCAGCTCGACACGCGGTCTGAGTCACAGCAAACTCAAAGTTCGCCGCAGGGAGGGTTGTGTACTAACCAGAGAGTTGCTCTCCGGAAGGTAACGACAGCCTGTAACGACTGAGCAGCGAGCATTCTTCGAGGTGACAGTCGAGCTTGTAATCTATGCATGTGGAGGGTTGAAGCAATGGGAGGTATTTAAATATGGTGTGATCACTCGGTAATGTTTTTAATTTAATTATTTTGACTACCCCTCTCCAAGGGGGTCCAAAGATCAAAAAAAAAGACCGGGGGTCGATTTTTTCTGAGAGGGGTCCAAACCGGCGACCCCTCCCCCCCCCCTACATAAGCCTTCCTTTTATGGAAAGTGCACGTGCCACTTATTTTGGCGAAGTCAGAAAGTCAATAGTGTCTGCCGTCTTTTCAGTCACTACAGGCTCTCTGTACTACTAAAGGGAACATAATGTTTTTATGAATGATGATTTATAGTGCAGAATTTGACTAGGGATGGTAGCAGTAAGTACAATCAATTTTTCGAGCCACTGGAGTGGGAGTCAGGGCTTTTAGAATGCTTGTGCATCTCTTGACTGATTCTCTCTCCCTCAAATCACTAGTTGAAGCCAAGACAAAGGCTTAAAATCCCTAAAAATTCTCTACCAGGGGGGGGGTCCAAAAATATTTTTTTCAGGGGGGGACCCCCACCCCCTGGTCAGGGATTCAAATTGGTGGGCCCCCTTGCCCCTCTCGCATAGAGACAGTCGGAGTCATCCCAACTCCTGCCGCTACCACAAATCTGAATATTGCCGCTACGGATGAACAATGGACAGACAAACCAAGGGTTGAAATTCTGCATTACACGGATAGTGGATGAAACCCAGTTGTCGAGAGACATTCTCAGCCACCCTAAACCGGAGGTGGGAGGTTGTTGGAGAAGCCGCCTATCTATTTAGAAGCTGCATAAATAGGCATACTCAAACTCCCCAAATGTTGCTGCGAGGATAGATGGATTTTACGCTTGACATAATATGTTAGTTCTAAAGATCTTCGGGGGAAGATATATCGTCAGTACGGTCATTGTGACAGATGGAAAGAGGTACGTGCAATAGTATGTGAGCGAATTAAGATGGGGTAAAGAGCTGGAACTCATTGGCAAAGCAGACAGTAGATTTTGCAGTTCAAATATTTGGACCATTATGAGATATGTTAGTTAGAGCCATGAGGGAGGAGGCTCAAAACAACGGACCCGGGGGGTTTGGAATACCACGTTTTCTGTTTTGACCGCTGGACCACGTATATCCCGTTAATCCTCGAGTTTCTCAAGAACCGGAGAATTCTCGTGTAGCATCACCGATGGTCCTAAGCCGGGACAAGGCACTAGCTTTCAGCATCTATACGTTGCAACCCAAACCAATAACTGCATCCACATCTTGATCTTCGTGTTGAACAGATGTTGATGTTGATGTTGCCCTAGGACCATTCCCTCTTATACCATCGCGCCTAGGTGTGGGATGTTATTGAATCTTTCGGTTCTCCCTTCCCACTCCCGCATTCACGTTCGCTCTCAGTCTGTTTGGTCCCAACGGATAGCCAAGATGAAAATCCGTTATCCTTTCGTTTTGTGAGTGTGGTCTATCCTATATGGAGCTCTACTGCTGATCGCTAGAGTGACAGGACAACTAACTGTCTTTCCATAAAGATCTCCCAAGGCCTCTCTGTTGCAGAAATTCCGGATACAGTCACCCAGGACCAACAGGTTAATTTTACCTGGTTTCGGGCGTCAAACGACCCGACAATGTTCTTCCTTGGATACACCTCTTTGGGTGCAGCACTCCCGGACATCTTTATGGTGACTATAGCCAGAAATGATCAAACAGAAGGTATCTTGACAGTTACCTTTGGCGATGTCGGGTAAATCTGGATAAGTCCATAGACCATGTTGATCCATTCTCACTCCAATTCTCTTGTAGGATCGTATTGATGATCGGATTCAATACCATCACAGATAGTTCGTGGGTTGAGTTTTACTGACGATGCTATTCCGCTAACTCGAGCTCAGAATGCCAACACCTTTCTTTGAAGATAAACATCCGATTACTGTCCTCGGCACAGGCGCACTTCCACCCGTGGCCCCAACGTCAACTTCCGACATGAAACCGCAGCAGTAAGTTGGAGGCTATGGAATCTTTGTAGCTATCCAGAGTCTCAAGCTATACCTCAGAGATAGCTCCATTATCTCAAAGACACCAATCGCATCAGTGACTCCGAACATATCCAACACCGCCAGTGGTAGTGGCAGCAATGGGGAAATGCGGTTCGTATTGAGTTTATCTTGCAGAAGAGTTGATTAGCGATTCAAGACCTCATGCAGACCTCCCTCTTCAATAACTACCGATGTCGCCTCGAGTTCTCTCAAGTCCAAAGTAAATCCCGGTGTAGTCACGGGAATGGTTATGGGGGTCTTCACGCTGCTTTTATCCGTCGGGTTAGCATGGTACTTCACAAGAAAGAAAAAGCAGTCTGCCACTCGGACCGAACCTTCTGGCAATCTACACCCGTCGCCGTTTCCTCTCCCCGATACCCTCAATGCACTCTCGGACGAAAAACAACCCCGTTGCTCAGGCGACCGACTCAAACGACACTCGAGAGCCCGAGCAGGGTAAGGAGCCTATAGACACAGAAGAAGATGGAATTATCCCAGTACCACCAGCCGCCACGGACAAACATCCCACCGTTGAAGAACAACCAAGCTTGGAAGTACGAAAAGTCAGGATCTTTCATCATACAGACAGTGGGTGGAGACTGGCGTTCGAGAGGCGCTCTCAGCCATCTGAATCCGGAATGGGAAGTTTATTGGAAATGCCACCTAGTTACTCAGAGGCGGGCTAAAGGGTCTGAGTACTTTCAATGATAGTCTTGTAATTCATATTCGATGTGTATGGTTTGTCCTAGTAAGAGCGGGGTGATACGTGGTGAAGGTGCATAAGGAGATAATTAGCGAAGCTGTCTGAATTGTCAGTCAAGAATACTGTTACAAATTGCCCCACTGTTCCTCTTGTTTCCTTGGTCCCCGGATTATTTCCCTTGACTTCCCTTTGATTGTTCATCAGATTCTACCTGTCCCCTTTGATGTTCCATATTGTTCTTCATTGTTCTTTGATCTTACTATACTTGAATAGGTTTCCATGACTCAGAATGCTGTACCACTGTCATATATACTCATGGACACCTGTAGATAGTTCCCCAGCTTGTCCACTTCGTCTCTACACCCAGTATACAGTGCCAGATGTTCTGTGCAATGCTAGACCTTCTACCCTTGACTCCTTGACCCCAGATGAGGTGGCCTGAGAGGCCTCAGACCTTAGGCTCGTTCTTGACAAATACTGGGGTATTTCATTCAATTCGTATATCACGCGTCACAAGCCCCTCCATATACGAAAATTTTTTGTATAGTCATGTAGTCACAGGGGGTCTATACGAAATGTCCCGGTATGTGACAAATTTCCCATGAGCCCAAAAAAGCTAGAAAACAGCCTTTTTGGGTGATTTTGAGGCCAAATTCAACATTTTTTGCGGGGGACAGCCGATGCCGCTACTAATTTCCCTTCATGTACTCCCAATTGCCGGGGACTTGTAAGTTCCATATGAAATCTCTCTCTGGCGTCACTGGTCACACTCATGTCATACAAACTGACCCCGGCAAATTTTATTGTCACACTGAAACCCCCATACGAATTGAATGAAATACCCCAGTAGTCGCCAACGAACAACATGAGAGGTTTGGGCCGGAATGGTTCTGTGTACAACTGCTGTATAGTTCTTCTTCGAGTTCCTCTGGTTCGAAATGAGAAGGAGAACCGCAGCACAATATGGCATGACGTACCTTATTATCAAGGATAACGAGTAATTCAGCCTCTCCAGCCTCCCTCTCTCTAGCTCTAGCGACTTTCGGATCGCGTGTACCCTGCTGGTCAAGCCAACAGCAAAGGCTCATAAATGAAAGGCGGTGTTGAAAGTGCGACATCATTCTTCTCGCCATCAAGCGCCATTCGAACAGACGGATTGCCTTCGAAAGTCGAAGGATAGACCGCTGCACCTAGAGATCAGAAGTAAGACGCGATGTTGATAGGGATCAAAGGTCCTTCAGCGAGCTATGCGGTCAGAGATGTTTTCTTCCAACTGTGAGGGCCATTTTAAGGTTTAGTCCGCAGTCAAAACTGATATCAGAGCCGTCCATGACGTACCTTCATTTTCCTAAAACCGCTCGCAATATCGACTATCTCTTCCAGACCGACAAGACCAGTTTTGGAGGTGCGGTGGAGATGGCTGTTAAGAGCGCGAACATTGACGACGCGTCATAGATCGTACCATCTTTGCCGTGATTTGACCGGGTTTTTGATCCCATAAAATATATGAGGGATGTCTGCTGACAGGCTGAAGCTGTATCGATATTTGCTCGGTGGGGGTTCGAGACGAAAATGTCTTGTTTGTTGGTGCTTACTGTCATTGTTGACGTGCTTCTGTTCCCACGGTCAATCGCGAGGCGCGATCCTTACAACTGCAAGCCGCAGCATATGAGCGGGACGATGGTTGTGTATCCTGCTGTACATCAAGTTGAAGGTGTTAAATTCCCTGCTATCCACTAGTTCTCCAAGTCGCCCTGTGTGTATAACCAGTTCGCAAAGTGTATGGATTATGCTCACCATATCCAGGTTTCCTCTGTTGGCACCTCGACCTTTTGTTTGCTTTGTTCCAGCTACAGTCATCGTCGGGGATGTGAGCCAGAAAATCCAAGGACAAGATCTACTGGCACGCACCACTCGAACGGCCTCAGATGATGCTGGGATAAGAGAGCCATCCGGTTCAATAGTTGTTACCATAGTGGAGAGAAGGTGATATTCCTCCATTACATCATTGACCCATGTAAATTCTAACATTAAATCTCTCAGTATACATTGTCCGAGAGGTCCTGCTAGTAAAGGTAAAGATGGTGATGACAATGACTCGAGCGGAAATGGGTCACGGAATTCTGGGTATGGCACTGTTCTTTCAATCGGTGCAAATCAACCTTTGAATAGGTTATTAGCCCACCCGGAAACTCATCAGGTGGCCCAGGGAGCTCGAGAACAATTCAGACATTCCCAGGACCAACTACGAAGCACACCCAGAATGTGAAATTGGGGATAATTGTTGGAAGTGTACTGGGAGCACTCCTAGGCCTGTGCCCTGTCGCAGTGGCATGGAGTTTTCGACAAAGGAAAAAAATCCAGACTTCGATAGATACCGAGAGACTGCCATCGAACGGCACCGAAGACGATCGGATAATGCCATATCCCGTCCCTGGGGCAATTGAAGTCAGAGAAAGGCAAACTTGGCCGTGGAAGAATCAGGGCTCGTTCATTGAGATCCCGGACACGGAGGAGCTTCGAGAGACTTCCTCAGGCGGGACCAAAAACAGGAGGAATGCACAACGTCGCGAAATGGTCACGATAATGACCCTTCACTCCGAGTAGCCCCGAGGCTACCTCCCCGCGTTTGATTGATAGATAGACCCTCGAGTGCTACCCAGTCAAGCATCATCCGAGCGATCCACCACACTGGAAAAGAAAGGGATCCATGGAACAAATAATAACTCGACCAGCGGCTACGGATGTCAATCTGAACGTGGGTCAGCACAAAACAACGGATCCGGAGAGAGGACCAATAATTCGACACACAGATAGTGGTTGGAGGCTAGCTTTGGAACGACCTGCCTCAGAGTCCCAGTCATCTGAAGCTGGAAGTGGAAGCATAGTTGAGATGCCGCCTACTTATTCAGAGGCTGGTTGAAGGCTTTTTGCGGTGATGCGCGATTACTTTATTCGTGACTCTTTAATTACGGACTTCCTTTATTTGTTATTCCGTGGTATTCGATCCATTTTATATCAATCTTTCCTTGCTTTCTGAGACCTAGTGTCATTCCTCAGATCTCATCCAGCGTGAGGTTAAGCGGCACAAATCTCGTCATTCTCAGCATCTTGCTGGTACTAAAGAAGCAGCAAAAGCTGACAGGATGCACGCCACGGTAGTCAGCGATAGGAAAGAGTGGAGGCACTATACGGAAAACGTTCCGAATATCAGGCTCAGTACATATAGAGCGACGTATGGCGAAGCCCCTGGTCAATCAAAATGAATACACACTACTACGCCACCGCCGCCTCAGTCATCAGTTCTGTCGGACTGATCGGCGGATGTATCAATAGAGACGATGTATTTACGGAAGAACACTTGATTTTGGATTGTGGTTTCAAGTGAAGGGGTTGTACCATTATCAAGTGAGATGATGGAAGATGATGGGATTCAATCGACCCCACGAACGCTGATGGGTGCTATGACAGAACGGGGGTGCCTGTGAGGTCTGGGAGATGTGGGTATCATTGCGCTGTGCGTTTCTCACCAGTAGCTACTCTTTCCTCCCTACCCTCACTATCTGGTTTGATGCTCAAGAAAATACTGTGCGTAGATTGAACATGGAAGTGTTCTGCTTTATACTGACGACGAACAGGTTTCTTTTACTTATAGCTCGACTGTGCACCTGCTTCCAAATCAATGCTTCACCCACAGTAGTTGTTGGTGCTCCTGCAACCGCAACATGGAGCCACGACGGTATAGATGGTGTCTCTCGAATAAACCTTGTTCAGGATGATCCGAGTAAATTCTCTGAGACCGTTTTAGATGGCGGGGAGCTTTTTTACAAGTCATCTGGTCTTGTGAACTTTACCATCCCAAGCCCTGGGTGAGATGCAGCACTGTATTGATCTGACCTCACTCTAACCAGATTCCTAGAATATTTCGACTGGAAGGCGAGATCGTGAATAACGCCGTGTTAGAATCTTCATTTCTCGAACGATTACAGAAAACATCTGATGTTGTGACCTAGGAACGGTATGACGGGCGTGTTTGGCGTCAAAGCAAGATCGGGCGACATAAAAGCCGAGTGAGTGCTGACACCGATGTTTTGCACTTTAAGGATTCTTCTGAGTCAGGTTTGAAGTCCAGGTCCGGCTCTGGCTTCTACATCGGACCCTGGGCCTACAGTGACACAAAGGTGAGAACTATCTTAAGCCAGCTATTCAGCTACCGATATCAAGTCAGCGTACCGTCATCGACCTCGTCATTGGCATCGACGTTGACGTCCACATCAACATTGAACCCTAGTCCGACGACCGAAAACAGTTCTTCGTCCAGCCCTGCGTATGTAAAAATTCCCCGCCCCCAGCTGAAACAACCTTAAGTATACCACCTACAGTAATACCACTATTACAACAATACCGACGACACAGCGCAGCCAAAGAGTGAAGGTTGGGTTGATTATAGGAACCATACTGGGATCACTCACGTGTCTGTGCCTCATGGGAGTGATATGGAGACTCAGAAAAATGAGGAAGAACCAAATTTCGGTGGATACCGAGAGTAGATCATCAAGCGACGGGGACACGCACATAACCCCCTATCCTCCTCCCGGAGCGATCGAGGTCACAGAAAATCAAACTCATCCGCGGAAGAACCGAGGCCTGTTTAACGGTGAAATTGGTACCGATATCGAGAACAGGGAGAATGAGAAACCCCCAGAGGACATCTCGCAGATCGAGCAGTCACGAGAAATCACAGATTCACAAGAGAATGATAATGCCACAGGTCAGATAACGGAGCCACCGAGAGGAGCAATCTTCCGACATACGGATAGCGGCTGGAGGCTAGCTTTCCAGAGAGCTGCCTCTGAGCCATCCGAAACTGAAAGCAGAGGTGTGTTTGAGATGCCCCCTGCTTATTCGGAGGCTGGTTGAAGTCGGTGCCTTGGGACATGGTGGAGATTAGTACTCGGATGTGATGCGATAACTTGATTATCATAGTAGCGAAACCGACTGAGAGAGGTATGAGAAAGATTTGTCTTAGCATCAGGGCCGTACGAAGACGTATACATCAGGAGGTCAGTTAGCTTAGCTCACAGTGTAACACAGCTTTTCTTAACCTGCACTGGGTCATACGACCACAACAGGTCCTACAGATGCTGCGGCGCCTTTCCAGATCGTCGCAAAATCCATTGATGATGTTCTCACCTTGTATCCTTCGTACCCGCTACCTCACCACCGAGGATCATAACAGATTGACCCTGACACTGCATGACCCTTGGAATCTACGGATATCTCAAGATTCCCGAAGCTGACACGTTCGTCACCTGAGTGAGAGACCGGCTTGTTGGAGTTCTGAGGAAGCCAGCAACCAGGAAGAGCTATCGTTCACAGGTAATTCACCACCACAGTACATGTTGATAGTCTGTTCCTGTGATGGTGATTCTTTTTACAGTGGTTCTTTGTGGCTACACGCCGTGACTGCAGCAGCTCTTAGGAGGAGCATATTGTGTAACCATCCATCCATCCATTCATCTATCTATCTATCTATCTATCTATCTATCTATCGGGCCGTTCGAGTCCGAGTTGAGTTTCGACCGTGAGTATCATATTTTTTATCTGCCGTGAGCCACAGCAGCAGTAAGCTAGCCAATCTCGTACTATGATCAAGCATCTCAGGGTATAGCCCAGAAGTACCACTAGGACTACATTGTCATCAACCACGACACTAACATCAATCACATCTTTACCTTCTGGATCAAGCGGTCAGCAGAGCGTGTCTCGGACGCTCAGTCCCCACTCCAACTAACAACCGATGCCACCTCGGGTCCCCGCAATGGACCAACACATGCTGAGTTGGTCATGAGAAATATCCTGGGATTCCTCGCGTCGGCTTTACTCGTGGGCTTCGGATGGTAGCTCTCGAACGGAAAGAGAAAGGCCAGCGCCGATACTTCGTCGTGGCCTTCATCGCTTACCATTTTCTCTCCCCGACAACCTCGGCGATGGGGAAGCCCCACCCCATTCTCGAACGAAACACAAGTCCGTTGATCAGACTATCGACGTAAATCATATTCGTGAACTCGAGCAGCGTACCGATATAGATGCACGGAGAGACAAAGCGGTTCTGACACCACCAGCCACCGTAGACGAAGATCCTACCGTAGAACACCAAGAATTATAAGTACTGAGAGTCGGGGGGAGGCGGGCATTTGAAAGACGCTCGCAACCATCTGACACGAGAAGTGAAAGCTTGTTGAAGATGCCGCCAAGTTGTTCAGAGGCAGGCTGAAGGTTCTGGTCTTCCCCCAGGTGTTTGCAAGGGTAGAACCATGGTTTAGATTCGCCGTGAAAAGTTTATTTGAATGAAATATACGAGTAGAGGGATGTGCCACGAACATGATAAGAGAAAGAACAATGGAATGTGGTGACGGCATCATCCCCCAAGAATTCGGCGGCTAGGAAGATGATTAGCGTGGGGCGAAATAACAGATTTCGACTGATGGACCGTTCTTCCTTGGGCTGCTGGTTCCAAGTGAAAACGGTAGTCACAGCATAGCAGCACATAACGTATCTTTCTATTTCAACACTAATCAGCCCAACGCCTCTGTTTCTCCTTCTCTCTACTGGATCCCGTATCGCCTGTTGTCCGTTTTGTCACGCCGAAAACAAGGGTTCGTAACTTGAAGAAGCGGCAGTGGAACCCAAGGCTCGGCCGAAAGGCCAAGGCTCTGTTGAGTACCCGCACCTAGCTGAGGCAAGATTGTGAGTGCGCTTGGCTGATGGCGCAGAGATCAGAAGGTCCGAAGTCTTGAAAGCGAGTACTGATGTTAACAAAGATCGAAGGTCGTCGATGAGGCTCATTTGAATGTGTTCAATGCTGGAGTTTCCAGACGTTTCTGCCAACGGTGGGTCATCGTAGAGATCGGTCGTCGGCCGACATACAAATCAGAGCCCTTCACACACCTCAGTCGAATTCTCCCTACTATTCTAGGGAAAAGCATTCCCAGTGCCGGCCGTGTTCTTCCGATTGATAGCCATCATTGAAGTCGCAGAGGAATGGAAGATGCCAGATGAGAGCCAGATCGTCGGTAAGCCGTTATGAATTAGAGGACGATTAGCAATCAACTGAGTTCTAATCCATGAGAAATATGAGGGATCAAGCTGATCAAGAGCGTTGTTGTACTGAGATCGGCTTTGAAAAAACGTCGCTTGTTTGTACGTGCTTGCCATCTTCCCATAGAAGCCGTCTATTCCCACGATCAATCGTCAAGGCAATATCTTTCCTCTCCAACAACCGCTGCACGGCGCGTACAGCATATCGACGAGACGATGGTTATTTAACACCCTGTTCGTCAAGCAGCCGCCCAGATATTAGGCTAGTTGGTTCGGTATACTGCAGAAGTCATCTCCTCTTTCCTGCCTGCATCCTATGCTTCGATTTGTCCTGTGTGTATAACCCGTTTGCAAAGTCTATGCATTGTGCTCACCATTTTTAGGTTTCTCCTCTTTGCACCTCGGCTTCTTGTTTGCTTCAGAGTGGAGACTCCCGCTACTATTACCGTTGGTGTGCCTGCCACTGCGTCATGGCACCGCGGCCCGCACGATGTTGGGGTACAATTGAACCTAGTACGGGATTCCCAACCACAAGCCACCTGGGCGGTGTTGAACGACTCTGAGCTACCACGAACCAATGGTCCGGTAATTTTCATCGTGAGGGAGGCCGGGTAAAACTTCCTCACCGAATCATTGACTTCCACAAATGCTAACGTTTGACCTGG